>WEKX01017017.1:0-35233 GCA_013390025.1 Pitta sordida | reverse complement strand
GGAGAACTGCTGGATCAAAGGGTGTAGTGGATTTTGGAAACATCAAGGATGCTTTTTCAGAACTATGCTCCCTCTGTGGGCGAGGGGATGTCCCCAACCAATTACATACTTACAATAACAGATGAAATGCTCTTCTGAATACGTAGCAGTTTTTCCTCTCTTGTCTGTAAATGGGACCAGAGGGACTCCTTCAGGCATAAGCATATTATGTCTCACAAGTCTAACGCTATGATTGTGCATCCTGACCCAGCTAGTGAATTATTAACCTGAAAGCTCTGAGAAATAGCTGGGAACACCAAGGGATATGTGATTCTAAGGAGGGAATTGGCCTGCTGTAGCCTGCTGCCTCAGTTTAATTGGACTGGGTGCCTTTAGGGGTCATGCTGTCTCTTGTAGGAGATGTTTCGTTCAACTCCAGCTACTCACATTTCAACGTCCAGTGTTAAGTTACTGTCTAAGGTTAAGACAGTATCTGCTAGCGAAGGTGGGAACATTCCTGGAATGAAAAGAAATTCCTCCTCCAGTTTACTGTACCCTTTGAATCAAGAGGCTTCAGTCAAAAATATTTATAAGGTGCTAGCACTTGCTAGTGATGAATAACACTTTGGGAAGATCTGCTGAGTGGTCTTTATGCTGTTGGCTTAGCCCCCCTAACAAGGGCACTTGAATCACCCGTTGATCTTGTGAACCAGTATGCTGAAGGGTCCCCTCCCTTACCTGCTGACAGGTGAGTTGGACGTAAGGGGTTTGGCTTTCCTGTGACACTGACAGACAAATAAATCATTAGGGGTTGAGAAATTTTTCTCCATGTCAAGTAAAACTAGTCCACTTCCCCTTGGCACCATTAATACTCTCACCCCTTCCACCAGCCAGGTCTTAGGAATCACAGAATTGAAGAATCACAGAATACTATGAGTTGGAAGGGACCCACAAGGATCATCTAGTCCAACTCACCATCTAACACCCGTACAGAGACTGAAAGCACATCCCAGAGTGGTGAAGATAAACCTAGATCCCTCACAAACGCACAGGCCACTCCAAGCCAGGAGAGGCCCACAGGATCATCCAGCCCTACACACCCCAGCTAGACCATGCCACTAAGCTCCTCATCCAATCTTCTCTTAAACACCTCCAAAGACGGCGACTCCACCACCTCCCTGGGCCGTCCATTNTCATCTGCAAACTTGCTGATGATGGACTCGATTCCCTCATCCATATCGTCAATAAAGATGTTGAACAGTGCCAGGCCTAAGACTGACCCCTGTGGGACTCCACTAGTGACTGGCTGCCAGCTGGATGTGGCACCATGCACCAGCACTCTCTGAGCTCGTCCATCCAACCAATTCCTAACCCAGCATAATGTGTTTCCATCCAGTCCATGCTTTGCAAGTTTCTCCTGAAGCTTATTGTGGGAAACCGTGTCACTAGGAAATGTGTTACAGTCAATTATCTTTTTGAAACACAGGTGATCTAAATCTCCAGGGTAGGGCGGATGTCAGTGTGCTTTAGAGGTTTTACTTGTGGGGAGGACACGGGGTGCAAGACGGGGAGGGCACATGGTTTCTCCAGCTCGCAACGTTGTTTACAGCCCTGCGGCACTGTGCCCTGGTCCCTGACCCGGTCCTGTGTGTCTCCTGTGTGGTCCGCTGAGATCCAGTGCAGCACTGCCACAAGACATGCCATTCCTTGTTATTCAAAGCCCAGTCAAAGCCTGGGCAGCGCTGCCTCTACTGGGACCGGTGGATGTTATAGGGAAAGNAGGGAAAGAAACTTCAATACCGAAGCCCCGGCCCCGGCATAAGCACATGGAGTGTCGCAATGTTGCAAAGTTAAGCTTTTGCAGGCTCCAAGAATGCTGACCAGAGCTCAGGGACACCCTTTCCCCATCGCGGAGGCAGGGCGAGCGCGCACGGGCCGGTGCGGGGCCCGTGGGGCTGGTGCAGGGCCGGGCTGGCGCGAGCACCGTGGCTGGTGGGGGAGCTGCGGGGGAAGCAGTGGCATGGGGTTTGGGCTGCAAGAACACACGGTCGCAGCAGCCCCTCAGAAATGGTTCCCTTTGCTCGCCTGTGACGAGAGACCATGGGAAGGAGCGGAAAATTGTCCGCAGCGCTCTGGAGTGCCAGGGAGTGGAGCAATGAGTGTGGCCTTCATGCATATTAATGACCTGCACTTCTTTGTGAGTTTGGTTTTTTGCGAGGCCCGTGGCCTGACCCCTTCCTCTCAGATCAGGGGCTATAACTGTATTAGCTAAGGCTGGGGAGGAAGCAGAAAGGATTCATGCCCAGGGTGTACAGCAGGGGTCAGTAGAAGATGATCTGCCTGGGATTTGAACCATCAGGCCCAGCAAGAATTGTTGACTGGGTATCAACATTTGATTTTATTTAAAATGAAGTATGCTATTCCAAAGTTTAAATGTTGGACCAAATTGTAAAAGGTTGTCTAAGGAAAAAGGGAGAACCCAACAGAATTTTTTAGCAGACTCATGGAAACTGCACAAAAATACACTGATTTAGACCTCAAGAGAAAAGGAAAATGCTGCACAACTATCACATTTATTTATTGGAGAATAAAATCAAGAAATTAAGTGGGAATTGCAAAAATTAGAGGGAGAAAATTCCAGAACTCTGAGCAAAATATTACAAATTTATTGGAATATGTATAAAAAAAGAGAGAAAGCAGAGAAAAGAAAGTGACTGTGACTTATTGTCATTGGTAATATGTCAGGGAATGGGAAAAAAGGACAAGTTGTCTGGGGAACAGGGAAAAGGACTAGGAAAAATCCAGGAGTACAGGTGGAAAAGGATCAATGTGCAATATGCAGACAAAAAGGACATTGGAAAAAGGAATGTCCAAAGAATAGAAACAGGGCACAGGAAAGTTGTGAACTACCAAGGGAGGCTAGGGAAATGCTTCAGTCATCGCTATGAGCGATAACTGAAGCAGGATGATTAAAAGTTCCCATATTGTCCCAAAGATCCCCCAGTTACAATAAATTTGAGGAACAGGGAAACAGAATTTTTTGTAGATACAGAAGCAAAATACAGTTTTCAATCCCTATAAAAGGCAACGAAGTAAACATGGAGTCCCATGAGGTTCATGGTAATGATTAATTCAAAACCAAATGCCAGACCAGTAAGATATGAACAATATTCTTTGAAATTATAAGCTAGAAAGGGACTTGAACCATTAATAGAAACCTTGATGGAGCACAAATGGCTTGTGAAATGCCAGTCCCATTTTAATACTCCAATTTTACTAGTAAAAAGACAATTTGAATTAATATAGTAACCAAAGATAAGGAGAAGGCAGAAATACTTAATGCACACTTTGCCTCTATTTTTAACAGTAAAACAAACTGCCCGCAGGACAATTGGACCAGCAGGGTCACGGAAGGAGCTGGGGTGCAGAATAACCCCCTCGTAATCCAAGAGGAGGTAGTCAGAGACTTGCTGAGTGGCCTGGACCCTCATAAGTCTATGAGACCAGATGGGATCCATCCGAGGGTGATGAAAGAACTAGCAAACTCACCAAGCCACTGTCCACAATTTACCAACAGGCTTACTGGTGTTGTACCACAAGACTGGAAAATGGCCAATGTAACACCCATCCACAAGAAGGGCAGGAAAGATGATCCTAACAACTACAGACCAGTAAGCCTAACCTCAGTCCCATGCAAAGTCATGGAACGGATGGTCTTGTGTGCTATTATGCAGCAACTACAAAACAACCATGACATTAGATCTAGTCAGCATGGATTTCGGAAAGCCAGGTCCTTCCTGATCAACGTGATCTCCTTTTATGATACAGTGACTCGACTGGTTGATGACAAAAAGGCTGTGGATGTTGTGTACTTGGACCTTAGCAAAGCCATTGACATGGTTTCCCACAATAAGTTTCAGGAAAAACTTGCAAAGCATGGACTGGATGGAAACATNAGGACAAACCCTATGGGGAGCGACTACAGGAACTGGGGTTGTTCAGCCTGGAGAAGAGGATGCTCAGAGGTGACCTCATTGCTGTTACAACCACCTGCGGGGAGGTTGCCACCAGGTGGGTGTGGACCTCTTCTTTCAGGCTGATGACACCAGAACGAGAGGGCACGGCCTCAAGCTATTCCAGGGGAGGTTTAAACTTAATGTTAGGAAGCGATTTTTCACAGAGAGAGTGATTGCACATTGGAATGGCCTGTCCAGGGAGGTGGTGGAGTCGCCGTCCCTGGAGGTGTTTAAGAGAAGACTCGATGAGGAGCTTAGTGACATGGTCTAGATTGGGGGTATAGGGCTGGATGATCCTGTGGCTCCCTTCCGTCTCGGCATGGCCTGCTAAACAGTGAAGGAACTAGGCTTGCGTTTACCGCTCTGGGATGTGCTTTCGGTCTCTGCACGGGTGTTAGATGGTGAGTTGGACTAGATGATCCTTGTGGGTCCCTTCCAACTCATAATATTCTGTGAATCTGTGAATATCAGTTGGTACAAGATCTTAGGGATGTCAATCTTATAGTCCAGGATGTGCACCTGATGGCAGCCAATCCTAGTACTTTACTAGCAATCTTGAAGAATTAGAACCAATGGTTCATAGTGTTGGACTTAAAGGATGCTTTCTTTTGCACCCCACTGGAAAGTGCGAGCCAAGAGATGTTTGTTTTTGTATGGGGAAGTCCAAAAACCAACCAAAATCCTAATTTTGGATGGTCCCGTGCAGGGCCAGGAGTTGGACTCGATGAGCCTTGTGGGTCATTTCCAGCTTGGCATAGTCTGTAATCCTTTACTTGTTACAGTGTGTTCTGTTTTGTCATTCCCCCCTCATCAACAAAGTCTCTTTTTGTAAGTCTGGGGTGAGGTTGTGGGTGTATTTTTCCTTTGTCAAGCTCCCTGCAAGAATAAAGGGGATCATGTCCTAGTCCAGGAGGTTTGTTTTCTTAGTGAAGCTGGAGAAACCTGGCTGACTACCCAGAACCTTTCCCGCAAAGGAGTAAGTTCCGATCTTAATTCTCGTTCGCTCACAAAAGCCTGTTCTGTGAATCTCTTGTTAATCTCCTTTCACCATTCAACTTCCCTTTTGCTTGCCCTCTTCTCTGCACTCAGTATCTAGGCTGGCCTGCAAGGTCTTAACCACCTCTGACAAAGATCTATTTGTCTTCTTTTCAGTTTACTTAACATTATGAACTTGTAGCAAATAAGGAGCAGGTTAGCAGTGGGGAACATTCAAGACTCGGCATATCCTGAGTTACCATGATATCCTGCTGGAGAATTCAGTTTTGACTGAAAATCAACTCTCCTTTGTCCAGCATTCTGGCTGTTGTGTCCATAGAAAAATCTCCTCAGTGGTTCTCACAGAGTAGTTCAGTACATCGCTCTAATTATAAAGTATCCTATCCTGATCCACAGGTATAGGGGAAGGTATTTGGATATGATCTGTTCAGTGCACAGGAAGAACAACAATGTTCTCAGGAGGTTAAATAAAAAAACAACCTTTGCTTATGAACTTTAGAACATCTGTATAGAATAAGGTACTTGGCAATGCTCTGACAGTATTTTTGCTTGGGCTTAAAATGTATTTCAAGAAGAAAAAGGTAGGAGAAGAAAGATAGAGAATGGAGAGAGGTAAATAATCAACACCTGAGGATCCAGCATTGTCTCAGCAAATTTTAAAGTCAGGATAGCAGATCATGCTACACAGCACACATGTGGTGGTCTTTTTTCAGTTTTGGTACTGTGGGACACTCCACCAGACTGATCTGTGCTAATTTCAGCACCATAATCTTGTGCGTGTGCTTTACACCTTGACAGAATGTTCCAGGCACCATTTTGGGGGTCTACAATGGCCCCATGTGCCTGACTACCCTCATTCCAGTGCCAACCAGGCACACTTTGCAAATGTGCCTGCGCTGTGCAGCAGAGTGTGAGAAGGATCAGAGGAGGTGCTTCACCTGCACAGAGATTGCCCTGTTCCACCACCACTTTCCTACCTGGCTGTTCCGAGCCATTCCTTGTTCCTTCGATCTCCTAGAGCAGGTTGTGAGAGGACAAGGGGGAATGGCTTCAAACTGACAATGGGTAGGTTTGTGTTAGATATTAGTAAGACATTCTTCCCTGTGAGGGTGGGGAGGCCCTGGCACAGGTTGCCCAGAGGAGCTGTTGCTGCCCCATCTCTGGAATTGTACAAGGTCATGTTGGATGGGCCCCAGAAGAACCTGGTCTTACGGAAGGTGTCCATACCCATGCCAGGTGAGTGGAAGGTCTTTAAGGTCCTTTAAACCCAAATCAGTCTATGATTCTGTGATTCTGTGAACTCATTTGTGGCAGTGGAAGGATGCACCTGGATTCACTTTGCTGAAGTTCAGTCTTTTAAAAGCCATCTATCTCTGGTACACTCTGCTCCACCCATGTCAAGGCCCAGATGATGTGTCTTTGTTTTCATGAAAGTTCACCTCCAGTTCCTGTTCAGGTTCTGGTCCCCTGAGCACCCCCAAAGGGTGGATGCACACTGAGTCTCTGCTTTACAGCAAATTAATAGGTACCTCCAAGATGAAATTTTCCCGTGATTCTCAAAGCACTCACTTCCTGGAAAGCCTCCAGGTAGTTTGTGTGAGTAGGATGACTCAGGTTTGTGTCCCTCAGCTCTCTGTGTCTGCCTGAGGGGGTCTTGAGGACTCAAAATGCCTCCCATCTGCCTCCTGAAACACCCCAAGAGAGGCAACAGACACTCCCAGTGCTCACCTTCAAAAACATTGCACTGGTGAGCTGCAACACAAGCATGTCCACTCTGGCTCTTCCCATGTTTGGAACAGCAACATGCAGGGGTGCACAGAACAGTAATTCTATAATGACGTCACAATGCAGGGCCTGGACATGTCCCAGTCCATGTGGTCAGTACTTAGGGTTACACAGGCACATCCAAGAATTCACAAGACTTACAGGGGGTCTTCTCCTTTGAGAAGACTCAATCTCTTACTTTACGGTTGTTTGAGCTTCCAGTCAAGAGAGGAATTGCTGAAAACACCAGCACTTCACTGAAAATATCAGAAGGCTGAAGAAGAGTCTGGGTTTGCTGAGGTCATGCTAATGAATGAAAAGGTGAAAGCTGAAAGCAGAGGAGAGAAGCAGACTTTTCTATGAAGTCTGGAAAACTCACAAAGCAAGTCCTCTCATGATGCGCTTTAGGGCACACGGAGGAGAGGACGTGTAAAATCAGGCTTGACAAAGGTGATTGTCTTCTGTAATTAGGGCATTATCAGGAGGGAGAGCAGTGAGTGTCATTTAACTTGGCTTTAGCAAGTCTTTGGACATTGTCAGAATCCAGGATATTCTTCTGTGTGGCTTAGAATGTTGTGATCTGAGTAGGTAACTGGATGGGTAAAAACAGGTCAGACGATCATGCTCAGAGAGCGGTTTCATAGGCCACACTGTATGTGCAGGCATGTGACATGTTCAGACAGAAGGAGGATTTGTGGGCAGCATATAGCAGCTTTCCAGTGCCTGCAAGCAACCACCAGGATGATGATCCAGGCTCTTCACAGCAGCCAGTGGTGGAAGTATGAGAGATAAAGATAATGCATAGATATTAGAAAAAGATTAAGAAGTCTATATGTAAGAATAAACCAAAAATTGTTCCACAACGAGAAGGGTGAAGCATTGGAATCAGATGCCCCAACAGGATATCCAGTCTACTTCCTCAGTGTCAGTGCCTTAAGTGCATTCCCCATTCTGGAGGCTTGACTGACTGAGCTCACAGCCAAATGACAGAGTCAGAACAACTAGAGGCTGAGTCCTTTTCAGCTCAAAACACTGGAGCCAGTGCTTTCAAGGAAGACCTCAAAGAGGCCTCAGCAGGGCTGCTGTCCTTCTCCTGGATGCTGCTTTGAAGAGGATGTTTTGGCTCTGGTCCCCACCTGAGCTCCAGCTCNGCAGGGTGGCAACAGGTTAGGTAACAGGTTTGGCTAGGTTAGGTAATAGGTGATAGGTTGGACTCGATGATCTCTAAGGTCTTTTCCAACCTTACTGATTCTGTGATTCTGTGATTCTGTAACTCTAGCTATGTCTCAGCCTGGCCTGCACCTGGCCATGGCAGCTGCTAATCTGGACTTCCCAGCTGGACCTCAGACTTTTCTCAGCACTATGAATTTGTCAGATCATCTAAGAACATTAGCGCTTGGGGCTGTGAGTCTCTGAATGTGCCCATATTTTAGAGAAGATGAGATGATGACAAAAACTGGAGAATATGTCATGAACCCCAAACCAAGCCACAGCCTGGAGGTTGTAAGAAAAAAAGCAGCAAATGACACAAGCTGTGAGCAGGCTGAGGTTTCCTGTTTCAGCTCCATGCTACATATATAGAGATTGCCATTCTGTACCTTTCTTCTGCCTGCCCCTAACAACTGTTTTGGCTCCTCAGGACAGTGGTAGAAGATGCTGCTTCTCCTTCTGCTCACAAGTGATTTTCTCCTTCTGCCATGGGCTGGGGCTGGTGAGTACACACAGATGGGCTTTAGATAAAGGTATGCAAGGGCACAAATGGACAGGCAAGTTTTCTGCCTGGCTTTCTCTTCTACCTTTTCACTCCTACTTTCTTTTCTCCTCTGATCCCTCAGCTCGGACTGTGCTTGAAACCAGTGATGCTTTACAGGGACTAGAGTTGTGCCCTTTGACAGCATTTTAGTCATCCACAGCCTGGTGTGGTCAGTCATCCCCAAGTACTGCTGCTTGTCTTTTTTTCCCCATTGTGCACCAGCAATGCTTTACACAGCCCAAGGAAGTAGAGTGGTAGGTGTCATTGGCATATGACATTAGAGTAGGATCCTATCCCCTCATGCAGCTCCGAACTTGGTAAGAAATATTGACATATGTGATATCAACACTTCTCATTTCTCTTCCAGGAAGGATCATTGGTGGAAAGGAAGTTAAACCCCACTCCAGACCCTACATGGCTTTTTTAAAAATTAAAACTGGCTCAGGTATTACTAATTGTGGAGGGTTCCTGATTCGCCCAGATGCAGTGCTCTCAGCAGCTCACTGTGTGTATGGAAAAAAGTAAGACTATCTTTCTTGTACATGGGATATTTTCAAGTCTTACAAGGACCTTAGTCCTGGTCTGGCCTGAAAGAGTTCCCTGTGTCTCTTCAGGCAGAGCAGGGATCTCTGTCAGTTGAGGTGTCCCTTGTGAGCTGCAGGAATTGTCTGCCAGGGGCTGTGTGCTCTGGGAGATAGGAATGGTGAAGTGTCTTCCTGGTCCATGGCTCCTACCATGGCTCCGAGGTACTGCTGGAGAAGAAAACCCAGCGTTTTCCATTCTCTGCCTCCCCTTTGTCTTCAGAACAAGACAAGTCATATCTATGTCAATGTGTGGGGAGGGATTCTCAGTTGAATGGTGGAAGGAACGCAGGTTACAAAAGCCAATTTACTGAGAACTAATTTCTGGGAAGGTTCATCCCACGACAACATGTCTCCCCTGCCATGAAGGCTGTGTTGCTGTGGCCAATGCAGCTGCAACATGTTGGTGTTTCCTGGTAGGACCATGAATGTCACTGTGACCCTGGGCGCCCATAACATAAATTACCAAGAACGGAGCCAACAGACTCAACATGTTGGACGTTGGGTCATCCATCCCAACTATTCAGATTATCGACATGGAAATGACATCATGCTGCTGAAGGTATGCTCTCACACATCCTTGCTGCCTGGGGGATGTCCCCCTCCTCACCTCAAACCCATGGACTTTTGCCCATTCCTTCGCTGGCTCTAACCCCATGTTCTCTCTGCCTCACAGCTGGAGTCAAAGGCCAAGACCAATAAGTATGTGAAACCCATCTCCTTGCCCAGTCGTAATGAACATGTGACACCAAGAACTAAATGTGAAGCAGCTGGCTGGGGCTGGACATCAGAGACAGGGCCTCAGTCTGATGTGATGAGGGAGGTGGATCTGGAGGTGCAGCGTCGGGAAGTGTGTGAGTGGTGTTTTGAAGGTTACCGCCATCAATCTATGATCTGTGCCGGTGATGAGCGCAGCAGAAAATCAACTTACTATGTAAGTGTTGTTTTGGGCTGCAAACTTGGGATGAGGTTGGGACTAAACAGTCAGGCTGGTTCTCAGGTGAGGGTCGAATGCCAGTACAATGAACCAGATTCTTCAGGATGATAAGCTGAGGCTCTCCCAGGAACACTGAAGTTGACGTGCTCCCTGAACTGAGGTGCACTTGCCCAGGTCTCAGCATCATTTGCCTTTTTACTTACTTGGGGATGTTCTACCCAGCCCAGTCAGTGCTCCAGCAGGCTGCAGAACTTGTGTAAATCCTGTCATATCCTCACTGGGATGGATCAGCTCGTCCCCATGTCTTAACTAGGATTAGGTTGTTCCTTTCAGGGGTGTGAAGAATCTCAAATAGCCTCCAGGCCTGAATTGCTTTCGAGATGGACAGAGAGGAGTAGTGAGGCAGCTGCAAACCCTACAGAGCTGGATCTGGAGGGAGGGGGGTGATTGGAAGAGAGTGTTCTTCACATGGAGGGAGGGAAGGGGTATAGTTTGTTCCTTAAGGTAGGGAGTGCTTTGCCGTGAGATGTCTGACCCCTCTCACTCTTTTCACTGCACAGGGTGATTCTGGTGGCCCATTAGTCTGCAATAAAAAGGCTCATGGCATTGTTTCTTATGGACCTCAAAAGAATCGCTTCCCTGTTGTATTTACTAAAGTCTCCTATTTTGAGCCCTGGATCCAGGAACAGCTGAGGAAGTTTGACCTCCAAGAGGTATCTGGCTCACCCTCCTCTGAATAAAATGCTCAGCATCCTTTCTCCACAATGCAGCAAACATCTGTTGATGCTCAGAGGCTTTCAGGGGCAGTGAAATGGAGTTAGAGATGCCCTGCCAGGAACAGGCTTCTCCACTAAGGCATGTCTCTGTGTCATCGTAGGAATCCAGATCTCTACACACAGTCTCCCATTGTTCCCTTCCTCCCACTGCTGACCAACAGTGCCACCTCCTGCTTTGCTTTCTGCCCATCAATAAAAGCATGTTCAAACTTACTTTTCTATGCTGCCTTCTTGGGAACTGGATGCAAAGTGTGAGCAGGAGAACAAGGAGCTGACACTCCTCGGGTGAACCTGAGTGACATTGTAGGTGGGACATGCAATACAGGTCTCAGTCACTGAACTGCTGCAAATGCTCTCTCTTGTCTCTTTCAATGTCTTGCACTCAAACAAACAGTAGATACAGTGGCTTTTCCAAACCAGTTACCAAGACTTTCAGAAACAGAAGCATCTCTGCATCCAAGGGAGGATCATGGGGGTTTCTGGTACCAACTTGGAACTCTCCGAGGATCCTCAGACAGATTCAACACAGCCAGCCTGTTTTTACCCCGTCTTTCCTTTCAACTCCCTTGCATTTCAGAATTTCTTTGCACCTATAAAATGTCCGGGGGCTGAAATGCGTAGATTTTCTTCTATTGAATCAGCTGATCAGCTGATCCTGGCTGGCCCAGGAGGTGTCCTTGTGGTGTGGTGACTGGATAGACAATGCCAAACATGGGTAAGGCAAAAGCAGTATAGCAGAGAGACAAGGCTGGTCACTCATGCCAGGGAGATGTGCATTTGATTTATGCTTTCCCACCACCCCCCTTTTTTATTATTTCTCCATGGTCTGGACAAAGGGATAGAATGTTCTCTCAGCTGTTTTGCTGACGATACAAAACTGGGGCCTGTGGCTAATACCTGGCTGATCTGCCATTTGGTGGGAGCTTAGTGGGCTGGAGATTTGGGTGTAAAGAAACCTGAAGAGGTACAACAAGGGCAAGTGTGGGATCCTGCACGTGGGAAAGGATAATCCCAAGTACCAGAACAGGCTGGGGGTGACCTACTAGAGAGCAGTCCTGTGGGGAAGGACCTGGAAGTCTTGGTGGATGACAAGTTGACCACAAGCCAGCAGTGCCCTGGGGGCCAGGAGGGCCAGTAGGATCCTGGGGTACATAGGGAGAGTGGTGCCAGCAGATCAAGGAGGTGATCTCGCCACTCGGCTCAGCCCAGGTGAGGGACATCTGGAGTTCTGTGTCCAGTCCTGGGTTTCTTGGTACAAAAAACTACTGGAGAGGGTCCAGCAGAGACCAGGAAGATGATTAAGGGACTGGAGCATCTCTCTGATGAGAAGAGACTGTGGGAGCTGGACCTATTCAATCTAGAGATGACAGAGAAGGGATCTCATAAATGCACATAAATATATTGAAGGAAGTTGTCAAAAGCGTGGTGCCAGACTCTTTTTAATGGTGCCTATAAACAAGACTAGGAGCAAAGAGCATTCCTAATATGAGGAAGAACTTCTTTCCATGGATGGTGGCAGACCACTAGAACGGTTGCCCAGGGAGAGCATTGAGTCTCCCTCTCTGGAGACAGTCAAAATGCCCTTGGATGTGTTCCCGTGTCACCTGCTCAAGGTGATCCTGCCTTGGCAGGGGAGTTGGACTAGGTTATCTCCAGATGTCCATTCCAACCCCAACTATTCTGTGATTCTAGGATTTTTGTTGGCTGGATGACTGGAAGGAAAAGGGCACAGTGGATTTGAGCTGCTATTTTAAACCAACTCTACTTCTCCCCTGAGCCTTCTCTGTAAAGAGGCAGATGTCCCAAGAAGGCACCAGTTCTGAGGAACAATGAGTCTCAGATTCATTCCTTTATCCTTGCAGATGTGGTTAAGCACATTTTATAGTACTTTTCAAGCCATTTTCTGAGTCATCCAGGCACAAACCTGTATTTATGGCCAAACAACATTCAGTTCTCAGGCCTGCAATGCATGAAAATAACAGGTGACCAGAAGGGACGAAGGGATGCTCACAATCTGGTGCATGCATCCCCTCCAGGCTTTCCACACAGTCTTGCACCACATTTGCTTTAATCTACTATTCCATATCATCCCTTTCCACCCAAATTCCATCCCTCCCTAAGTCCACCACTTTCTTCTCTCTCATGTAGTCAATGAGTGCCATGTGAACAGGAAAGGAGCTGTCAGTAGCACCAGTGACCCTGTGGGAGATAACATGATCCCCCCTGCATTCCTGTGTTGCCCTACAAGGGATCTGTCCCCATTAGGGTTCTGGAGCTGAGAGCTGCCACAACCAACAAGGTCTGGCACAGTGTAAGTGCAAATGCTGGGAAGGGAGATGTTAGCAAGGGAGTGATCATGGAGCTGTCTTCCTGGTAAACCTACAAGAAATGAGGAAAATCCGAAGTGCTCTTTTATGGGATACACTGGGAGAAGGGTGACAATGTCTCAGCAACCCCTCCCCATTAGCAGCTTGGAGAGAAGCCCTAATGGCCCCAGAGATACCCTGACAGCAGTCTCCTTCCACACCCCATCTTCCGTACCAGGTGGAAGGGGCCCACAGCCTGAGTGCCTGTTGTAGCAGCTGAGAGAGAGAGAAAAACCTCCAGAGAGAGAAAAGCCTCCAGGGAACAAAGCTGCTGATTTTCATGTGAGTCATGAAACCCTACCTTGCATTCACAGAATCACAGAATATTCTGAGTCCAACTCTTAAACAGCACCACTGCCTCCCTGGCAGGAATCGAACCCGCAGTCTCCCGCATGAGAGGCCGGGACACTCACCACTGTATTAACGTGGATTTTCCTCCAAAGTCCAAGTCCAGAGTCGCTGCTGGAGCTCACGCTGTGGGAGGGACCTTTGAATCCAGTGCAGCTCATATGGCTGGGAGACGTGCATGGCACAGAGCTGACTCCAACTCCATGCAGGAGACTTGGATCGAGGCAAGCCAGAACCTTCTCTCTCCCCTTACACTGAATACCAGCGCTGCCTGGCATGCCAGAGAGACACACAACATGTTGTACCCAGCAGCTGGACCCCTTCCCTACACACACCACATTTCTATCAGGTAGCAAGTTGATAGTTTGGTAACGTTCTCTATGCTTCTCAAGTAATATTAGCTCCTTCTTTCCAACTTTTCCCTGTCTTTTCCTCCTCTTTCCCTATGCTTTAGCTTTATAATTAATAAAAATCCTTTTATGGTTTTGAAATCCAGCATCTGGTCTCGTTTGATCTTAATTTTGCTTATGGGAACCAAAAAGAAACTTTTTAACTGGTTTATTTCTTTAACTGGATTGTATCACACCCTTGCAACCAATAGATTTGCCAGTGCAAAGTCATTTTATACTGAAAGAGCCCAGGTGGAAATTAGGTCTCAATATCTCTGGTTTGGGATCCACGTCCAGAAGGCCATGTCTATACTACAGGCAGGGAAGATCCAGTATGCAATGGAATTGCTTTAAATCTCCTCTGACACCATTTCAGGGGAAAAAGAAGTAAAGGAGGAAAAAAAGAAAGGAAAAATCTAAGAGTCCTGTTAATCCTTTGAAGAACTGCACCTACAGAGGAATTTATGTGATTTATTTATTACTCGGATAGAATTATAGATATTAAATTCATCAAAGTACTGATGTGACTTCCCTTTTATTTTGAAATATGTATTTTCTCCTTTGTTTTCTCTGTTATGGGTTTTTGGTTTACTGCGGGGTTTGGTTGTTCTGAGGTTTTATCTGTTTGGAAACATCTTTCTCTCTGTCTGATTTTTACATTGGATTCAATATATTCTGGCCATGACACAGTAATGTCTTTACTTGTATTCCTAGAAATCACTTTTATTCCCTTTTGCAGTTATACACAGAGGTCAGGTCACCCTACTGCAATTCTGAAGATGTTAATTACAGATAGTGATTAGGAGAGGCAGAATCACCTCTCATTGCAAGCCAGTCACATTCTGGCTCTAGAGAAATGCTCCTCATGGTCTCCTTAGAGGCACAGCCCAGCTGTCATGTGAAAGGGAGATGGGTTGCCCGACCCTTCAAGAGGTGAGATTCTCTCAACCCTTAGTAATTTGTCTGTTTGTCAATGCTCCCAGGAAATCAAAACTCTCTAATGTCCAATCAATCTNCCTTCCAACTCGTAATATTCTGTGACTCGGTGACTCTGTGATTCACTAAACAGATTCACAGATTGCAGTGTGTGTTTAATTACCCTTTCTGGGGGATCTAAGCCAAGAGAGAAGGGAGACCCCTCAGCAAGTCTTCCTAATGTGTTATTCACTGCCAGCAACTGCCAGCACCTTATAAGGGATAATTCTTTATGGAATAACATACTCTATTAATACAAATTGTGACAGGTTAATAATGTTTATAAGTCATCAGTGATTGTGTCTATCTGTAAAAATACCTTTAAAGCAATCTACCAATACCACAAAGCAAGCACAAACACAAGCTCTAATACAAAGCAACATACTAATATATTTATACAGCAAGCACAAGCTTTAGTCCTCAAAGCAACATTTAACATGTGTGGAACACAGTTCCTACCCAACAGATGTCCCGAAGGTGGGGTGGGGGGGAAAGAGGCTCAGCTCGTCAGCATTCCCAGCAGAGTCAGTGATTATCTTCCTCCCAAATCCCCATACTACCAACCTATTTTTGAACTATTCGTTTAAGGTTTAGGTGAGGTTGGAGTGACTCTGGTCATAAGTGCTTAGTTATCCTTGGTGTCTGTCTCCCTTGATGGACAGGTACAGTGTGGACTTTGAACTTCAAAGTGTGGCCATGTTCATCACCCTGCAGGATATTTGAGGAAGGAGCTACAGTGCCTCCATGCTCCTCCCCTTTCTGTCTCATTCCCCCTTAGCAGGTGTTTGTCAGTGTTTGGGGAACCTTTGGATCAAGCTGGCTGTCTTCCATCTGGGAGCAGCTGCCCAGGAGCAGCAGCCACTTTTTACTCCATAATTCTTTTTTTTTTTTATTGTTAACCCTATCTATCGTTCCACGCTAACATTGCAGTGCTCTTGCAGAGCCTGTGGGATTCTGAGCAACATGGGGCAGATGTAAAGCCCTGAATCCCCTCAGAGCAGCATCTCTCCAGAGCTGCTGAATGGAGCACCAAAGGACTCAAAGTACAACAATGGGTGTGGTCCTTTCCTCACTCCACTTGAGAGGCGACACTCCCAGAAGTGAACAAGAGAACAATTCAAACACGAAGCGATAGAGTTGTCAAAGAGGCCTGGAAAACACCAAACTTGGTGCCCTCCTCACAACAAGCAAAGGCAAGATTTCTCACCTTCCTCTCTGAAAGAAGCTAAATTTTATCCCATTGAAAAGGTTTGTCTTTCCTCCATGGTCAAACGCGTCCATCAAAACTCTTACATACTCTTCTCATTTAAAGTGAATACAAATTTTACAGAAGCCTGTGTAGTTTTTAACACTTCCTCCCTGCTCTAGGTGGGTGGACAATGTGAGAAACCACAAGAAAAAAAAATTAAAAGCCACAAATTAACTCTTCTGAGAGTTTTTATGAGAACTCCTTTTCCACATGAGTATTGTTCCTCTTCCAGCCTTCTGTTATTTCAGGGTTCAGAGTAGGTATTCCAAAAAATGAATGGGCTTTATTACTTTGTTCCATTCATATTGTTAGTGGGTTTTATATTATCATCTCTGCTACACTTCTTACATAGTCCCATCTGGAAGGACTGGTTTGTGTTTCGGTTTGAACTTGTCAAGGATCAAAAATTGAAGATTTTGTAAGTGGTGAGCCTGGCACCATAGCAGACAAATTATTTAGCTGTAAAACAAACTGGCGATTTCCATTGATTTCTCTTCTTTATTTATTTATTCCATAAATTGAATTCAGCTTTGGACCAGAGCTGCTTGTCTTCCTATTTAGGTCCCATTCACTGCTGTTAATTTTAATTTAATTAATTTTGTGGATTAGCTGGAACCTTACACTTGATTTCAACTGTCAGAAAAGAAAGAACAGTACTTTCCATAAGCCAAGTCAGATTGCTCATTCTAAAGAGACAAAATATGCTCATGTGGGGTTTTATCTCCTTTTCATTTGCTGGTTGAAACACTGTCTTTTTAAGCACAGATCAAAGTGTGCTGGCAAACCCTCCCCAAAACTGATGGAAACTGAACCTGCCACTTCCTCAGTAACTTCTTATGTAAATTTGACTTCAGCAGCCAGAAGTACAGTAGATAATATCTTTTTCTCAAGACAGACTTCACCATAAACTTTTGACTCTACACATGTAATAAAACCTCAAGAAAACCACAAGTGAAACAGAAGTTTAGTTGGAAGAAACTGCAAAGTCACATCTTCTGCAACACTGTTCCTCTCTGCTCACAGACACATTGGGATGAAGGCTTCAAACCATGGCTGGAACCCACTTCTGAAGGTCCAGCTCCCTCTCATGGCTGGGCCAGCTTCAAATATCTCTCAGGTTGTCTGTGACTTGGGTCAGACAGATTGATGCTTAACTATCCTCTCCAAGATTTTTTGCCTCATATCTATATAGAATAACAAATGAACATGTTATTCTTTCAAGTGGGATTCTTGTGGTGCAGATAATCTCTGGCACTGTAAGGTCAGGTATGTGTGCATGCCTGGGACCCCTGTGGTGCTGATCCTGGATCCAACTTCCCCAGGTTTGAGATAACCTGCAAACCCCATGTTATGAATTTGCCCTGTGCTGGCATACAAGTGAGTCTCCCAGAGGAAACTGGGGAATTCCTTGCCCACCCTGCTCTACAGTTAGGAGTCAGTGGGGAGTGCTGGTGGCAGAAATCTGAAGCAGGAGCAAAGCAGATGGATCAGTGATCCAGGACAGGTCATGATGGCAGCTAAGGTGAGATCACAGTAGGAGTAACTGGGAGACCTCATACAGTGCCCAATTTACTACCACTGCTGAATGAATGCCCAAAGCAGAGGGACCTGTTGCACATAGTGGTGGTCTCCAAGATACATAAAGGGTACCTCGATGGGATCTGTGGGATACAGCTGCATCAGCTCCCACCACATCTCCCCAGTGCGGCTGAGACCTTCCAGGCACACACAGAGATGTCCCCCAGGCACTCCACCATGTACACATCATTGTTATGGGTCAAGGCAACACCAGCACCCACACCCAGGCACAGAGGTCCCCCAGGAACACTGAGACACTCGGTCTGAGGCTCTGAACTCACCCAGCAGCTGCCCTGGATCCCAAGTGTCCCAGTTGTTGGCACCTGTACAGGGAAGCCAATGAGGCCCCCAGCCCTACTCCAGCTGTGAGAACACAGACCTACCTGCACATACAGACTGATCCACAGTCACCTATGTGTGATGGATCCCCCAGTAACTAGCCTTAGACACTCAGCCTGTGCAGTGTCCAGCCCTTGGATCCTCCCATCTCCACTTACCTCACACACATAGTCACACACGTACACAAAGTAATGGGAGTCACAACTGATGTCCAGAGCTCATGGTCTCTCCCATGTTTGCTTTGGTCCTGCTTTTCAACCCTGCAGTACATTTGTTTCCCAGACAAAAAATATGGCCACTTCAGTTCCTGGCTTACAAGGCCCTTGCCCTACTCAGGCAGGCAGTCTGGCCTCTCCAGTTCCCGGCACAGTAGCCACAGGAGATCCTGGAACTCATGATCCCTGCTCTAGTTGCTGGCACTCAAACAAGACTTTAATCTTTACCTTACCTTTCACCAAACTCTACTTGATAAAGCTCTACTGAGAAGCTGTTGGTTTTTCCTGTAGGGTTTCACTAGAAATGAAGTTACCAAAGAATCCTTGTGTTTGTCTTGGAAGGAGCCCTTGATTGTAGGAAAGTGATATAGAGCCTGGCCTCCCCCTTTGCATGCAAAAACTTTTCACAGTATCACAGTATTGATAAGGTTGGAAAAGACCTTGAAGATCATCTAGTCCAACCAATAATACAACTAAACCTAGCATCTAACATCTAGATAATATCATCCAGCACCTTGCCCAGCCTCCCCTTGAACACCTCCAGGGACAGCAACTCAACTGCCTCTATGGGCAACCCATTCCACATCTGGATCACTCTCTTCTTGAGTGGTGATGGTTTCTCACACTTTGTTTTGCCTCACTACTCCCAGCCATGCTGCTTTTTGGTCTTTTACAGAAATGATTTTGAGAGGTACGTATCACCAGCTTCATTGATTGGCTTAACCCTGATCTGCGGAGGGCCCACTGTCAAGCCCTCTGGAACTGGGTTAGCATGAAGGCAGCCCCTGGTCTCTTCTCCTGGAGGCCACCCTGCTGAACACCCCATCCCTGCTCAACGCCACTTCCCTTTCCTACTCTGTCTGTAGCACCTAAACATTTTTTTTCTGTGCTGCAATCAGCTTAGCCTTTCCCACCACGAAGACCTACAACTGTTGAGTCACTCTGCAAACCACTGAACTATGACTCATGGACAGGAAACCTTGCGTGCAGATGGTCCTGTCACTGCACACCTCTAGGTGTGCAGGAACCCCTCTCCTGTTTACACCCTACATTCAGATATTTCTATACATTTATAAGGTTCCACCAGAGCTTTCTCTTTCCAGGTCTCTCAGATGTTCCTCATAGAAGATGTTCCAGTCCCTTCATCATCTCCACGTTGCTTTGTTGGACTCTCCCTGGAATCCCTGTGTTTCTCCTCTGCTAGTGAGCTCCAATCATTCATTTGCCCACTGACAAATAGGAATCTGGGTTACCAGAGAAGAATGGCTCAGATGAAAACATCCAGGTATTCAGGGCCACTGCACTTGCATTAAACAGCCAAGTGGGCTTTCTGGCCCAGCCCCACTCGAGTGCTTTCAAGTATCCTGAGATACTGCAAAGGGCACCAGGCACCTCCGTGGCAAACTAAAGTCTCATGTGGAATCCAGACCAGCTCTCTCTCTGAAGTAGAAATCTACCTACCAGTCAGGTGACTCTATCAGCTGGACCCAAATAACTATTGGGAAATATGCCCTTAGATGTCTTAATGTAGATTTCTTAATACTGAAGTGAGTCCTGCTCTTGAAATTCTAATCTGTTGAATTCCACCCTTTCTGAACTTCAAAAGCGCTGCATATCCTCAAATGCACTTTAAATGCTGTACCTACCAAAGACATCAATGATGGTTCAAAGAAATGAGCACTGGTTCATAACTAACCAGAGAATGGACACAGAAAATGGAAAATACACCTGCCCTGGTTGTCCCTCAACAATCACCAAGAGGTACTTCAGCATAAAACAAGCAGTTTCTTATTATTTTATGCAACATTCAGTCTGCCTTTGTCATCTGATGAGCTGAGACATCTGACACTGCTGAGACAGGTTCAACATCTCATTCCCCAGGCCTCCAGTCTGTCCCATGCAGAGGGCTGAGTTTGTACCAGATGCAGAGCTTTGCAAACTATGAGCTCAATGAAATTACAACAGGCTCTTGTATTATGCAGACACTGTAAGAAAGACTTTTGGTGCATTTCAGCTAAACCCAGTAAGTTCATTCCAAATTCACTCTCAAGTCCAAGCCGACTCTCATCTCAAAAGATGAGAACATCATCTGGAGTCTTGTGCTCTTTTCTAGACAGGTCAGAACAGGAAAGGCCTGAAGAAAAAAGCTATTTATCCATTAAATAAATGCTTATACACAAAAGTGAAATGTTATGAACACTTTAATAATAAAAACAAGAAATAATCACTGAGCTTCAGCATGAAAACTACTTCACTCCATCAAAAGAATTTTTTGCAAATTCTTGTTTTACATTGCTAACAAGGGTTATTGCAATTCTTTGAGATATAAATAATATGTCATAGAATCATAGAATGATTTTGGATTGTCATGAACCTGATATTTACTTACTTGGAAACACTTTGTTTCCCTAGATGGTTCCTGCTGTTCATCCACTGAAAAGGTGTGGAAAGAGAAGTTGCCATTGAAGACTGAGACAAAAAGGTTATTGAGCACCTGAGCTTTCCCCTCATCCATGGTTACCAGTTTTCTACTCTTATTTATCCACTGTTACACCTTCACTGGCCTTCCTTTTTCTGGCTAATGTACCCGTAGATACCTTTCTTATAGAATGTAAGAACATATAAATGATCCCATAGAAGTCTCTTGTTCTTTGTGTCCATTGCCAGGTTCAGCTCCAGCTACACCTTGGCCTTCTTCACCCCATCCCTGTGTAACCAAACTTAATCTCTAGACTCTTCCCAAGTCACGTGTCCTAGTTTCCACTGCTGTGCATTTGCTTCTTTCCTCTGACCAGCAGGTCCCTACTCAGCCATGCTGGTCTCTTGCCTTCCTTACCCAATTTCTTGCTCCTGGGGATCACTGGCACTTGAGCTCTGTGGGAGATTTCCTTAAAGATCTGTCATCTCTGTTCTACTCCCTTGTCCCTGAGGACAAAGGTAAATTTTAAATCAACAGTTCCAACAACAGTTTTGACACTTCCTCAAATAATTCACCCCTGTATTCCAGTTCCTCATGCTTGAACTTTCTGTGTTGTACCTTCCCATGGCCTCATCATGAAATCGTTGAGAAAATGTCAGTTTTCCTTAATTTATTTCTGTTGTGAAAATACTTCTTAGTCTAATTGTCCCTGAAATTTTCTATCATCTGTGCCTCTCTCCACACAGTCAGTTCTTCTCAGGGTTCATATTCTGAGGAAACTGCAGTTCAGGGGGATCAGAGTAATAGGGAAGATATTTTTTAAATTGACATTTTTTACTTAATTGATTTTAAAAAGGCCTTGAAAACCTCTTGCATATATGATGAATGCTCCTGCTGGTTTTGTGCATAATTAGTACAGCAGGTAAAGGCTGTACTAATTAGAGCAGAGAAGAGCTTTGCAAATAAGGCCTTTGGCACTGCTGTGGGCTGCAGTAACAGGAGAAGAGACTGGAATAAGAACTGTCTTATTGCCAGCACATGAATCAAAGTTTGACTCTGACCCCGCTTGATCACAAAAATACTTTTCTTCTCTCTGCCTGATTCCCACCAGTGTATAAGCCAGACTAATTCCCTTTCAAAATACATCTCCAGTTCCATTCTTCTGTGATACATAAACAAAAGACAAAGAGAAATGATGTTGTGGGTGTTCACTGAAACCCATCTGGGAGCTCCCTAATTAACTACACAATGCTTACAGCTCTACAGGGAGGGCAGAAGAACAAAGAACTCATTAGGGCTGCCAGCATTTTAATGAGCCCCGTGAGGACTATGCTTCCACCTCCCTGTTAGCAGTAGCTGTGGCAAAAACTGGCAAGGTGCCTTGGGAAAATAACAGGCAGAAACAGAAACGAAGTTACTTGGAACTTTAATGGAGCCCTGTGTGAGATACGAGACCAGAAACAGAGTTGGACAGAGTGTTCCCATTAGGGCTCACTAGAGCAGAAACTCCCAGATTTGATCACAGACAGCTCAGAAAGCATCAGGCTTCTCCTGTATCAGCCTTCCCTTACAGAAGTCAAACAGCAGTGCCCAGGTAGCACAAAGAGGGTACTTTCAGTCGGCACACACAGCAGGTCAGAAAGGAAATGCCAGGGACCCACCTCTCCAAACCTGCTCTTCCAAGGCACTGGCAGATGCACAGGTCCTGCTCAGCCCAGATACTGTGACTGTAACACACTGTGTCCATGTGGGCCCTTCTGGAATATATTACAGTAAGTCCCATGTTCAGCAAAACCCCATTCAGCCATTATCACTGGGGTGAATTGGCCATGTGACTGATGTTTTTAGCTCTTCTGTGTTTGCAAAATCTATTTGTGACTATCAAGGCACTCCCAGGGCTGTTTTTTCCTCATTAATGCATACAAGGGTCTTGTCAATATAGAAAATCCAGGAACATAATTTTTCCAGTATCCTAGGGTTCCCATGAGTTATTGCAGTTCCTTTTTAGTAGTGGGAGTAGGTACAGCATCTAGTTTTGTAAAGGTTTCAGCAGGGACTACAGTCTGATCTGAAATCCACCAAGTCTGAAGGAATTTTACCTCTTTAGTGGGCCCTTGGCACTTGGCAAGGGGTACTTCTATCCTCTCCTCATTTAATCTCTTCCATATATCTTTTGCTCTTGTTCTTACTGGATTTTCCTCTTCACCTCCTATTAATGTGTCATCAATGTGTTGATAGATTTGTACTCCTTCCTGAATATTTATTTGTGGAAGGAGTTCAGCTAAGGCATTATGAGCAATGGTCAGAGAATGTTTGTAGTCTTGGGGCAGCTGATTAAAGGTGTATCATGTTTCCTCCCAAGTAAATGCAAGGTGGGGTTTATCTCCCTCTTGGAGTGGAACCATGAAGAACATCTTTTACATCTAAAACTGCTATCTATTTATGTGCAGCTGCTTGCAGAGTGGAAGGGAGGTTTGCAGTATTTGGCACAGCTGCTGTGAGGGTTTTGTGGGCCTGAATGACCAAACATCCCCACTGGCCAATTGCCAGACTTTTCTTTTAAGGACATCATATCCCAAGATGTTTTTTCTATGATCTGCAATTGCAGGTCTGTGTGAGGTCATCCATTTTCCCCCAGGTAAACATAAACAGATTCTGGCAGTATTGCAGATAGTACTCTTTCGATTAAACCCAGTTAAACCAAATTTTTCCTTGAAAACTTAAGCTTAATTTTTCAGTATCTCTGGGGATAGTCACAGATATCTCAGCTCCTGTGTCAATTAGAAAATTCAAAGATTGTTTTCTTGATCCTACAGGTAAATAAATAGGTGTGGGGTTGTTCTGATCAGAAAAGTATTGGTATGTGACAATGTGTCAAGTGAGGAGTCCCAAGATTCTCCCAGTGCTCAAGGGTTTTTTCCCTTTTGTCTTGCAAAAAGGTTGGAGGTGTGTTTTTCTGTGAGGGGTTTTAATCGTTTAATCATGCACCCCCCATCCTTTCTGTACTATTTGACTAAATCTGCTATGACTACAGTGGTTTGTGCCCTGAGAAATGCATCTGGAATACCTAAAGATATTACAGTTCTCCACAGTTCGTTTTATTCATCAGTTTATTATTATTTATTTTTTATTTTCTTATTTATTTATTATTTAGTATTATAAATTAATAATGTATTTATTATTCATAAATAATAATATAATTGTATATTGTTATTAATAAATAGTATATTATTTGTTCATCAGGTTATTATTCGTCTTCGTGAGTGAAGAAGGGGTTTTAATGTTTCTTTTCTCTAGGGTGGGTTATATTTAACAGTCCTCACCCTTCTTTCAGGAGGTCTCCACATTTCAGTCCTTGAGCTCCTTTCAGTGGGTTCTATAGTGTCAATTTCCGAGCCCATGTCACTTGCATGGTTTACTATTTTATGCAAGAGTTCTCCCCATGTAGGGGTCTGACTCCTTAGGCTTTGAGGATCTTGTAAACTTCTTTATGCATTACATCTCCTTAGATGTCATCTTGTTGCCCCAGTAAATATATTTTTAACATTGTAGTGGCTCTCCTCAATAGAGTGGGTTGGAACATCTCCTTCTGTGCATTGCCTGAAGACTTTGGTTACTGACCTTATGGGTATTGCCACTGGTTCCACTGGACTGCGAACACCTCCTTCTCTGCTCCATGAGGTAAAACCATGGGACTTCCCCTGATGTCCATGTATCTCCATGATGTCCAAGACCTCTTGCCAGAGCTCTGAGAATGCTCCAGAGTGGAAGCACAATAGTCGACCTTAGCAGTGATATAAGAAAAAATCCCAACAGTGCTCATGGTCTCCTTGTTACCATGGGGATAAACCGGACTGAATAAAGGACCTCTTGGCACTACCCCTCTGCTTCCCAAGTTCTGCTCCCCACCACTCACAGAGCACACTCATACATGATCCCCTGTCACTGAATCAGCTTCTGCTCACTCCCTTGGAGTGAAACCTCAAGTCTACCTTCATCACGGAAGCAGAATTGGGGCTGCAAGTAGTTTGAGATGCCCTTGAATGTCTCACCTGGCATCCTATCACCTCTCCAGAAGAGTGTGGTTTTCTTATGGTTTCTACATCATATTTAGTGGCCTGTTGAGAATGTCCAGGTACCCAAGGGTACCTCAAATTCTTGGATGGGTGAATTGACCTCTGTACAGCTACATTAGGCAAACTAAAGATGGGCCAATTCAGTGACTAAATTATCATAATATCATAGTATCATAGTATTGATAAGGTTGGAAAAGACTTTCAAGACCATCTAGTCCAATCAATAATCTAACTAAAACCTAACATCTATAACATTTATATCATGACCCTCAACACCTCATCCAGTCTACCCTTAAACACCTCCAGGGATGGCGATTCAACCACCTCTGTGGGCAACGCCTTCCAGTGTCACTCTTTCAGTGAAAAACATTTTCCTAATGTCAAGTCCAAACCTCCCTTGCTGGAGCTTAAGACCATGACCTCTTGTTCTATCTCCAATGGCCAGAGAGAAAAGACCGACCCCTGCCTGTCTACAGCCTCATTTTAGGTAGTTATAGACAGTGATAAGGTCACCTCTGAGCCTCCTCTTTTCCAGGCTAAACAAACCAACCTCCCTAAGCTGCTCCTCATAGGGCTTATCTTATGGGTCCGACATTAATATGGCAAATTTTTACCATAAATATGGGAACTTTGCAAGCCTGAAAAATCCTGAGCCCCCTTACTGCTAGGAGTAGGAGTGTTTTCCCTTTAACTGCAGTGGCTAGCACAGGCAGGAGTGCTTCATCCAAGGCTGTGCACATGTGCACATGTGCACATATGCACATATGCACATATTCAGATATGTGCTGACAAGTCCAGGCTGGCTGCCAGGACCCATATGGGTGTTCCAATTTAAGACTTCCTCACTCCTGGCAGGGGCGGACGGCTGGTCAGGGCCAGTGGCACAGCCTGGGCCCCTGTCAGGTGACAGGCACCCACAGCTGGGCAGTGGTCATGAGCATGAGGTCCTGGGCAGCTGGGGGACCCTGGCCAGGCATAGCCAGACATGTCCCTGTGTGTGAGCCCATCTGTGAGCAGCTGTGGAAGGTTTTTATACAGACTTTCTCAATGGTTTAATGTTATCAGACCGCTGTGAGCGCCTCTGGAGTGCCCACGGTGGCCACGCTGCCAGTGGTGGCAGCAGGGGGCTGTAGGGCTGTGGTGCTGGCACAGACACTGGAGAAGACAGAGCAGGGCCCTGTGTGTGCTCAGCCAGCACCCGGTGGGGGTCAGTCCCCCAGCTGGGCTTAGAGTGACAAGGGGTGGGCATTACTTCTGTGGGGTCATGCTGGGTCTCAGTGCCCGCCCAGGGCCACTGGGGCAGCCGGCACTGAAGCAGCCCCGCACGGGGCCCCGGGTGCCCTGAGGCATGTGTTGGATTATGTACATGTGCATAAGCCTTTTGCAGGGCAGGGACTGCAGGATCTAAAGGTGCGTCAGGACTTAATTTAACACCAGGCAACCTCCTGAACACTCATAAGGGAGCTGTGCTGGGTGTCAGTGCCCACCTGTGGCTCTGGGCAGACCAGAGGCACTGAAGGATCCCCATGCAGGGCCCTGTGTGCTCTGAGGTATGTCATGGTGCTATGTTAGAGTGTGTATAAGCATTTCCTGACAGGGACTGACCTTGGAGACACACAGGAGTGGGGAAGGGACCATGGCATGTCTAAAGGTGCTGCCAGGCTTAGAAACACCGCGTAACCTCTGTAACACTCATAAGGCTGATTGATGATCTGTGGCTGTCCCCAGTGAGTGGCCAGGCAGAGGCACGAATATGACAGCGTGAATTACCGAGGTACGACTGTATCAGGTAATTTGCATAGAAAAAAACAGGTCTGGTTGGCTGTAGTTGGCAGTTGAAAAAAATCTTGTTAAGAAGGATCCAATAAACCAAACTGGCCACAGAGTTAATTTCTTCATCAGACCCTAGATAAGAAATAAACGATTAAATTAGTCTGTAACAAAAGAGAGAGAATAATGCACTTTGTATGTAGGGTGTCTTGCTATGGGGTAAAACTGAGCAAGCTTAATACATGTTCTAATCATGTTATTAAATCTTTTAATGTTTGAGTTTATGCACTTTTTCTAAAAATACAATGATCTCAGTATTTCATGACCCTGCAAGTTTCATCAAAGAGCTCTGGGAGGAGACAAACCAACAAATCCAACAAGGTGAAGTGCCAGGTCCTGCACTTGGGTCACCATAACCCCCTGCAGTGTTACAGTCATGGGGCAGAGTGGCTGGAAAGCTGCTTGATGGGAAAGGACCCAGGGGTGCTAGTTGACAGCAGCTGAACATGAGCCCAGTGTGGAAGGCCCAGAGCACCTGGCTTGTACCAGCCATGGTGTGGCAGCAGGACCAGGACAGTGACCATCCCCCTGTGCTGGGCACTGGTGAAGGCTTGCTTTGAATCCTGACATCTTCTGGGTCCCTCATGAAAACAAAGACATTGAGGAGCTGAAGGCAAATGGAGCTGGGGAAAGGGCTGGAGAACAAGTCTGATGAGGAGTTGGGCTGTCTCAGCCTGGGAGAAAAGGAGGCTCAGGAGGGACCTTCTGACTCTCTACAGCTTCCCGACAGGAGACTGGAGTAAGGTGAATATTGATCTCTTTTCCCAAGTAACAAGTGACAGGATGTTGTGGTTTGACCCTGGCTGGATGTCAGAGATTCACCCACAACCTCTCTCTCACTTCATTTCACCCCTTCCCCCTTACAAATAGGAGAAGAGAAGAAAAGAAAAAAACTGAAGGGTTTTGTCACAGGCAAAACAAGCTTCAAGTGGGGAATATAAAGGATTTATTTATTTCTAACAAGATCAGAGCTTAATGTAAGAAGCATCATCTTAAAGGCAACCTTCTTCTCCCATCCCTCCTTCTTCTTACAACAGATACCACATTCCCTTTTTTCCTCCAGGAGATTAAGGGGGAACAGGAATAGGGGAAAGCCAGGCAGTTGGTGTTTTCTGAGTGGTTCAGGGTAGGAAGCCATCTCTCTGCCTTTCATTATGTCCCCTTTCCCCCATGAGAGAAGTCTTTCATGACCCTTCCCAGCGTGAGTCCAAACCCAGAGGCAACAGCTCTTCCATTCTCTGTTGCCCAAGAGTCACAGCACAGGGTGCGTCTTAAGCCCTGGCTGTGCTGCTTCATTTGTGAGTCCCATCCCAAAGCACACAGATCCTACCAGTCACAGTTACTACACAGCATAGACTCCTCTTCCACAGGCTACCACATCTTTCCAAGATCTCTGCTGATCTCTGCTCCAAGTGTGGGCTCCAACATGTCTGCAGCCTTCCTCCAGCATCCTCCAGCTCCGGTGTGGACTCCCTCTCCATGGCCTCAGGTGGATTTCTGCATGCCTGTGCTCTCTCTCTCTATTCCATGGGCTGCAGGCAGACAGTCTGCTTCACCATGGTCCATTCCACAAGCAGCAGTGAGACCTGGAACACTTCCTCCCCCTCCTCTAGCCCCGGCTTTGATGCCTTCATTGCTGTTAAAACCTCTCACAGTTACAGCTCTTCTCCAGTTATCTTCTTGCTGTTACCACTTTATTTTTTTTTTCCTTCTTAAATATGTTATCACAGAGGCGGCTCTATCTCTCTGACTGGCCTGACCTTGGCTGGCAGCAGGCCCAGGCAGGAAGTGGCTGGCATTATCTCTGCTAGTCAGCCCCCCCGCTGCTGGGAAAAAAAGCCACAAACCACATTCAAACCAAACACACAGGACCAGACAAAGCAGCCTCAAGTTGTGTCAGGGGTGGTTTGAATATTAGGAAAAATTTCTTCACTGAGTGTATGTCTGGAAAACTCTGCTCAGGGAAGTGGTTAAGTCACCATTCCTGGAGTGATTTAAGAGATGTGTAGACATGGTGCTTAGAGCCACTTGGCTGTGTTAGATTACAGTTGATGTTCATGGCAAGGTTTAATGAGGTGCCTGAAGGTGTGGCTTCTGTGAGAAGTTCTTGATCCATGTTGGACACTGCCAATTCCAGCCAGCTCCAACATGGACCCACCATGAGCCAAAGCTGAGCCTATGAGTGAGGCTGGTGCCACCTTTGGGAAAACATCTCCAAGAAAGGCCAAGAGTTATCAGCCAGTGAGAGGAGGACCATGGGAAAAGGGGAAGTAGAGGTGTTTTTTTAGTATTTAACATTGTTTCTCACAAGTTAAACAACTTTAATTGGGAAAAAATTGCATTAGCTTTCCCCAAATCCAATATGTGTTGCTCCTTGTAGCAATTAGTAAATCTCTGTTAATATCTCAACCCATGAGACTCTGTGCTTCTGTCTTTCCTGTTTTCTGCCTTTGCTCTGTCCCACTGTGGGATGGGAGGCGTGAGGAATTTTCTTGTTAGCTAAGGCTAACACATCACAAGAAGGCAGGGAAGTACTGAGGCAAAGCTGAGGCTGAGTACTGGAAGGCTAGAAAATTCTTTCTGTGTTGGCATATTTTGGTTGCAAACAGAAGGAACTGCATAACATGTAAAAAAGCACAAATCATTTGAAATCAGCAACTTTAATTCACAGTTACACAATACTGATGCTGCATCTGGGAAACGATTCAGTTACTTGGATGGGATGAGCTACTCCGCCATTCACAACTGCCTCTGGGAGCCAGAAACACCTTCAGCAGTAGAGAGAGTAGATGTTTGGGTTAAGTGCCTGAGTCAGCACAGAGAAGAAGACAGAAAGAACTTTGTCAGAGTCCTGCCCATCTCACTGTGCTGGGTGAATGTACCCGTAAATACATGTGCTGCAAAATACCATCATCACTATGAGGTGAGATGAGCAAGTGGAAAATGCCTTCTTCCTACCTTTAGAAGATGGTATATGGAAGATGGAGATAATAATGCAGCCACAAGAAACAGCAGTTACTATACAGGTACGAGGCAGGATGACATTTGGTATGATAACCATCAGCTTTTTGATGAATCTTGTGTCTGTGAAAGAGTTGCAACAACAGGGAAATACCACAGTAAAAGTGGTTCTTGACATTGGGACCACAGAGTGACAACTGGACAGTCATAATGGTGAGAGGAAACATCATGAGAAAACTCACTTCCCAGCATGCCAGGAGCAGCTGCAGGCAAAATCTGCTGTTCATAATAGTTGTGTAATGCAAAGGGGGGTCTCTCTGTCAGGAGGGCTGCAGGGGGTGCTGGGAACGAATGTGGAGGTGAAAGTGATTTCCAAAAGTGCGAAATTCCTGAGAAAGTAGTACATTGGGGTCTGAAGGAAATCAATCACAAGAATGACGCTGATGACAATAAAGCTTCCAAGGAGAATCAAGAAGTAGGCAATGACAAGAAACAGAAATAGGATGATCTCCACATGGTGGCTGCTAGCTGGTCCCAAGAAGGCAAAATCCAGAACCCTTGTGTGGTTCATTGAGGCATCATTGCTGGCAGAAAGATTGAAAAAATTGTCTGTTTTGGGAACTACTGGAAAACAGCTGAACACATGTCAGTCTGGGTTTGCTAATTTTACAGGGCAATACCAGCAATGAACCCCTTGAAAAAGACTGGAACAGTCACCATAACTACCACATTTTGAAATCAAGTTCATATACAAGGAGTCCTGGGTTCCATTTTTAAGACTGAGTCCTCACTCCAGTTAAAACGATTCCTACAATTCCCTCTCAGGATATTTGAGAGAGGTGCAGAAACTAATATAGTCCCTGGGACCAAGGAATTTCGGAGCAGTCTGACAACATTCACCCTTCAAGAAATACGGGAAAAAGCCAAATGCACATTGTGAGTATATTGAGAGATTTAGGACAGAGGAAAGCAATCACACTGTACACTGACTCCGGAGCAGATTAGATCAGTGGCGGATACATTAGAATTGCAGAAGAGAAACTTACTGCAGTTAGGAGGAGACAGAAAAAAGAGAGGGAGAAATGGAGAGCGGCTACGGGAACTGGTGTTGTTCAGCCTGGAGAAAAGGAGGCTCAGAGGTGACCTCATTGCTATTTACAACTACCTGAGGGGAGGTTGCAGCCAGGTGGATGTGAATCTCTTCTCTCAGGCTGACACCAGAACAAGAGGACATGACCTTAAGCTATGCCAGGGGAGGTTTAGACAGGATGTTAAGAAGAGTTTTTTCACAGAGAGAGTGATCTCTCAGTGGAATGGTCTGCCCAGGGAGGTCGTGGAGTCACCATCCATGCAGGTGTTTAAGAGAAGAGTGGATGAGGAGATCAGTGACATGGTCTGGATGGTGGGAGGCTTGGATGGATGGAGCGTGGTGCCCGTAGTTCCAGGGTTGTGGGTCTGATCCCTGGGTGGGCGTTCACTTGGGAGTTGGACTCGATGATCCTGTGGGTCCCTTCTAACTCAGAATAACCTGTGAACTTGAGAGGCTTTAACAAACAAAAAGGCCAGACTGAAAGACAGCAGTGCTACACAAAGAAGGATGTCTAGCTACCACTGAAATGCATAGAAAAATGAATGGATGCTACAGCAAGGAAGAGCATAAAAGGGGGGCATAGGGAAAAGCATGGGAAAGTTGTCCTTTTCTTTTCATTTGCCCTCAGCTCTTCAGCTCCAGTGGATCAACTCTGATGCTGATGGACATCATTATTTCTTCAGAGTCTCTATCTCTAAGCATTCCCTCACCTTAGAACATGCCACCCCAAGCTCAGATGTGTACACTGCCCAGTGCATCATGTTTACTGCAAGTGTCACCTCTGTGGTAGACATTACCTCACCAAAATGAAGTGGAACCTGAAAATTCCCTCTGATACCCCTCAATCCCATTCTTTTCTTGCAGGCTTGCCAGGTCCTATCTGTGGTTTCTCAACTTCTCTCTGATTTTTCTTCCAGACGTCAGCTCTCCTTGCCCTAAAAAGAGACATGTCCTGTTTTGCACTCAGGTCTCCCCGGTTTTATCTATTATGTCTAGCTCTTTTAATCTGATTTTAGATTAATTTCATACTAATTTGAGATCTTTCTGAGTGACTGAAATAAACACCAACACAATGAGCTTCCAGGAAAAGCAAACCCATCTTACCTAGCTCATGGCCCATATCAAACATAACATTCAATTTTCTTCCTTCAAATGCTCAGCAAAAGGATAAGTTATGATGTTACAACCCTTCTCTCCACACTGTTCCCATCAAGTATTTCATCCTTAGTGCCATTTTTCCAGCAAAACACAGGATTTAATAGCACCATCTCGTGGTTGTTTCTCAAGTAACACCAGCACAAACCAACTCCAATAATAGCTAAAAGCTTTTACTTTAGTTTGAAGACTAAAAGTTCAGTTTTCCAAGCCATTGCCACTTCAATCTTCTCGATCTTCAAAAAATCACACTCAAACTCTAAGAAATAGTCCAAATAGTTACCAGTATATCTACAACAATCCAAGATGCTTCAAAAAGGATTTTTAAGTCTGGTGTTTCCTCATAATTTTGTTTGACATTTGATTTTTGACAAAATACAGTAATCCCTCACCTCTTTGCACATCAAGTTTTGCTTCCTCACATCTTTGCCGTATTTTTTCCAGTGAAGACACCACACTCTTCCCTTGATTCTTTGTGGTGTTTTTCCACGTGCACACGCTGGAGGGTGAGATTGGCAGGCCCTGTTGGGCTGGGGACAGCACCTCTTGCTGGCTTGGGGAACACCCAGAGTCCATTCCCTTATGAGTGCTGGGGAGGTGACATGGCAGAGAAGGTTTATAACACAGTGTTAATGGCCTATTATAGCTACAGAAAGTTGAAAGAACAACAAGAATATAATCAAACCATGAAGAAAATGAGATTGGGAAGGACCTCTAAAGATCCAGTCCCTTCCTAAAAGCTGAGTTCAAAAGTGGACAAGGTTGCTCATGCCCTTCTCTAGGTAAGTGTGGATATCTCCGAGCATGTGGATGCCTCAGCTTTTCTGTGGTGCCTTCACTTCCCTCACTCTTCAACATTTTCCTTGTGAAGGAGTGTGTGCAGTGGAGATTTACTTTAAGCCATTATACACACTTCTTGCTCTGAGACTTGTCTGTATCTCCCCCTCAGTGGACAGTACAGCTGGATCCCTTCTCTTGAATTTGTCTTTTCTCTGCTACTCCTCATGTGTCATGTGCCCCAGTTCCCTGATCACCTTGCTTGTCCTCCACTGGACTCACACCATTTTAATAACATCTTCGGGGTTTTTATTGGGTTTGGGGAGCTATACTAGTTCTCCAGACACAGCCTCATAAGTTCTAGAAGAATTTAGGTAGCCCCTATCCAGAACAGCCTGGTCTGCAGTGACCCCACAGGGTCACAGAGGCACACCACTGATGTGCTCAGCATGTCATCCCCCAGGAACCCTCAGTCTATCTGCAGAGATTCCTAAAGCAAAGACCTAAAAGTGAGTGGAGGAAACACACTCTTGTAAGAACTTGTAAACTGAGTTTGTTTCTAAGTTAGGGAGAAGGAGTATCCCAGGTCCTAACTTTAATTAGGAATCCCTCATCTCATTCAGCTCACAGCTCATTTTGTAGATGCAAAGGGGAGGAAAGGACAGTCATTACTGAAACTCTTGGTTCTGCACTGTTTTTATTAACAATCTGGATGATGGGACAGAGTTCACTCTCAGCTAGTTTGTGGAACATGCCAAATTTGAAGGAGAGATGACAGACTGGAGGCCAAGTCTGTTATTGACACTGACTGTCACTGACTGTTAGGACAATACCTGCCAGGGAAGGTGGGAACCTTCCTTGAATAGAAAGAAACTCCTCCTCCACTTTACTATATCCTTCAAATTAAAAGACTTTCAGACAAAAATTTAGAAAAAGGAAGTAACAATTCCTTACTGAAATAGAAATGACAAAAGAAAATGAACAGTAATACAAATATCACCCCAACAAACACTACTCCCCTCCTCTCTGTGTATTTTGACTAGATGTATTTGTAGCTGTGGGGGAACAGGCAACTCCTGAGGGTTCCCCCAGTTTTGCTGCTGAGACAAGTGAGAGTCACTTGTCCAACACAGGAACAATGGGATATGGGGAGGGACAGACGGGCTGGCTCTGAGACAGGACCAGTGAAGATAGCGCTGCCTCTCTCAGGGGTTGCTCTGAAGCCCATGAGGGATGGGAGTTGGGCTGGGTGAGGTGAGCAACATGAGCAGAGGTGATCTGGTTACAACGAAAGCAGTTGGGAACTCTCCAACATTTGCTGGTCACCTATAAAGCCCTCTTGTCCTAGATACTCACCTGTGTTGCCCCCCCTTCCCCCTATACAGCCATCCTAAGCAGGGAATCTCTCTGCCATCAGATGATCAAACGCCAGTAATTCTCGAAGCTAAAAACAATGGAGCCTTCCACCACTGCCCCTGAGGATTTCTCCTCTTAGCTTAGCAGGTTACCTTTTTCCCTTCCTCAGTTTTGCCAGCATCTCATGGTGGTAATCGGAAAGTTTCACTAAAAGGAATCTAGCCCATAACACTGTCCTTGACAGCACAAGAAAGGTATTGAAAGAATCTTCACCAAGTTCAGTGAAGTTTAGAGTGAAATTCTGATCTGGGATAACCTCACAGAACAGGAGAGTCTTGGCGCTGATTATCTGGAAAGCATCTTTACAGAAAGCTCTGGAGTTACTGTGAGCAACATGAGTTAGTAATGAAGGTATTTTCTGGGTCATCGTAACAAGACTGCAGGTTTTAGGTCAAGAAAGGTGATTCTTTCCCCTCTGTTCAGAACTTGTAAAACTCCTTCTGCTGTACTGGCTGTCCCTTGGAACTCCCCAGGACATGGCAGACTTTGGTACCCTGCGGGGAGTCTGGGAGAGGTGGAGGCTGGAGAACAAGACATGGAGTTGAAACAACAGGGTTTGTATGGTCTCAAGAAGAGAAGGCTCAGGTGGGCTCTTGCTATGGCATTCAGCTACCTATTACTGGAGTGTATAAAAGGGTCTTTTTGCAGGTACACAGAGAGAGGATGGGAACCAATGGACAGAACACAAGAAATTAGAGTTAGATATTCAGAAAGGATTTTTCACAATGTAGCCAAATAGTGGAACAGGGACCCTGAAAATTTCTTTACTATCTTGTCCATTTTCAGAATCAAACTCTGTAAGGCCTGGGACAGCTGCTGCAGTTTGATCCTGCTTTGAGTTGAACCTGAGATCTCTAAAGATCTCTTCCAAACTATATTACTCTAAGATTTTTTATCATCTAGCAATTCCATGAACGGTTATATCAAAGCCACGATCTGAGGACTTAGAAATTCATAGAATTTAGTGAGGTAGATATAATCTGAAGGTTTAGAAATTTAGGGATTTTAGTAAAAAGCTAGAATATCTGGATTTGAAAGGCCTGAAAAGTTAAGATTGAATATTAAGGGTAAAAATCCTTGTTTCCCAGCACAGAATGGTAAACAGAACAGAACTCTGGCCAAAACATGGGGCAAAGGAATGTGAAACATCAGAGCTGGTTGGTCGAAGGTTTAAAGCAAAGTGTAAATTAATGACATAATGCTGAAGGGATACATAATCATGAGGGAAAGAGGTTGTTAGCTTATAAG
>WEKX01017016.1:1166104-1190698 GCA_013390025.1 Pitta sordida | reverse complement strand
GGTGAGTGTCCAGCTGTACCAGTCCCAATCAGCTGTTCCTCAGACTTTCTTCCAAAATATTCCACATAGTCAGCGTTTCCTATGAGCAGTGTCTGCAGCAGGGGTGGGAGCAGAGATGCCAATGTCAAAATTCAGTGTGTTTAGACATAATAAGAGTAGGGACAGGGCCTGATCTCTGCTCTCTGGGGACCAGGGACAGGACCCTGGGGAATGGCCTGAATTTGTTTCACAGCAGAGTTGGGTTGGACATTAGGAAAAGTTCTTTTTTTCCCTTTTTCTTTTTCAAATTCCTCTCACTTACTCCTGCGTGAGCCTTCTCTTCCCTTGCTGTTTGAGATCCTCAAGCAGAAGGAAGTTGTTCTTAGCTGTCCCAGGGAAGTCTGGGCTGTCCTAAAAGTCAGTGACCCCCATCTCACGTGGCCACAGGTAATGCTGGAATCCTGGCCAGCACTGGCCTCCTCCAGCCCCCAGAGGCACTCATTGCTTTGCCTGCATTAATTGCACCACCTGGAATCTCACCCTTGGACTTCTAAAACCTTACGTGGTGGGTTTTTTTCTAAAAGATTGTCTCAGATACAAATTGCAGGTAATTATCCACATCCATCATTCCTCCCCGTGTTTCATTAAACATGGAATTGTTCTGTGCTGGTGTCTTGACTTCTCTGTTTCATTTCCCTTTCTGCCCCTCAGTGTCATTAAGGAAGTTTTGCTTCCAAGGTCTGCAAAGGGCAGGTGGGTTGAGATCTCAGGGATTGGAAGAGCAGGTATTAGAGCAACAAGCACTGGATCCCCCCCCCCCAGAATAATCAAACCTCCAGCATTTGTCTTGGGTAAAATAACCTTTGGCTTCAGGCTTTCTGACTCCTGGGAGCTGTATTTTACCCTGAGGAAATATTTTACTGCTTTTGTTCCCTGAGTCTGCCACTGGAGTGAGATATATATATATATATTTATATTTATATCTAATGTGCTCTCCATGCAAAATCCAAGGTGGCCTATCCATCAGCCGTGGAGGTTGTGGAAGCTGGAGCAGGAAGGAGCTCTCCTCCAGGCAGGGAGCTCATTCCAGGCTGAGCTTGGAGCAGGGAATACATTAAACCATGAGATTGTCGTGTGAGAGCAGCAGCAGAGCTTTTCCACGTGCATCCCTTGCCATGCAAATCACTTGGGTTCAGATCCTGAGCTCCAAGGAATCGATGTCATTCCACGGCAGCCTTGAGACAATCCCGGGGATCTGCTCACATCCTTGGGCAGGTGAGAAGGATGCCACGGTTAAAAGGATGACACTTCCAAATGGCCATTTAAAATCACAAAGTTCTTTGCATTGGAATGAATTTTGAGCGACACAGTTTTTATAACGAATAAATTTATTTTTCAAAGAAGGTTTCGAAATGTTGCTGCTCTGGCGGCTGAACGAGTTCCACAGATGTGACAGGAAAGCTTTGAAATGCAGCAAAACTCTTTTTGGAGTATGTTAAGGAGCTAGAAATTGTTTACCTTAGAATAGAAATGGATAAAAAATTCATATAATGAATGATGAGTCTGGACTGTGTGGATCAGAAAATCAAATTATTTTGTCTCACAACTCCAATGGAGTTTAAGTTCCAGAAGGATGAAAAGGAAAGACGTGAAGCAGCACTTGACAAAGGTGCAAGATCCTCCAGCCTGGTCCAGTGGAAGGTGTCCCTGCCCATGGCAGGGGGTGAGATGAGGTGACGTTTGAATGTCTCTTCCAACCCAAACCTTCCTGTGATTATCTCAAGGGGTCAAACATGTGGCATAATTCAAATGAAAAATCAGATATTCATGTAAATGGTACAGATTCTTCATGTTTGTTGGCCAAGAATGACTTGCAGACCTCCAGCATGCAAATATAGCAAATATAGGGAATCTGAACTGCTGGAACTGGTGTTCTGGCTAAATGTGGCATCTTAAATCTCCTTTTATTTGTAAAATATTTTCAGTTTTACAGGTATTCTGGACCAGCAGGGACAGGGACAATGTGGTGGTTTTATCAGCTCAGGAAAAGCTCCAATTCTCCTACATTTCTGTATCAGGATATGGGCTCTTTCAACCATTAGCAGAATCTTAATTATTTGTATATTGATTTTATATCTATCTATCTATCTATAAATTATTTCTGACTCACACTCGAGGAGATTTATTGGTGCAAAATCCACTTGTTGGTTTTTATTACGCTCTAAGTAGTGGGAATGGCTTTGATTGATATCCCCCGATGATATTAATAATATTGTTTGTATATCTTAATGAGTGTAACTCAGCTAAATGAGGAGATACATCTCCAATGCCAACATATTCATTTTGTGGTAGTACAAACATGTGTTTTTTTCTTAATGCAACTTTTATGCTCCCCTTTAATTTCTGGAGCTGATCCTCGTGTTGGTGTGCAGGAGCAGAGGGAGCAGCTTTGGAGTCATCCATCACCATTTGTAAAAACTTCCCAGCACCCTGTGCCTTGTCTCCCGCTTCCAGGGAGGATATAATTCACTTGCTGCTTTCTGCTGCTGAGGAAGCAGAGCCTTTCCCTGAGAGCAGCAGGAACTGGGCTTTAGTTTCGTGTTCTTTTACCTCCTGATGGCCCCAGAATCATGGAATTGTTTGGCTTGTGCCAATCCCAACTTCCACCAGACCGGGTTGCTCCAAACTCCACCCAGCCTCAATCCTCATCTCCATTTCCTGCAGGAATACAGCACAGCCTTGTCTCACAAGGGAAGTGTGGATGATTTTTCCTCACTTTCCATGGAAACACCTCTTGACAAAGCAGTGCAGAACACAAAGGTTCAGTCACAGTCAGTGCCTTGTCCTGATGCTCATCCTGGGAACACCCCCGTGCCCATGGAGCTCTTTGCCATCTTCCCAGTAAAGAAATGGTCCAGTTGAACAGTTCCCTCTGAGGGAACTGGTTATGTCATGCCCATGCTCCTGTACATGTATAATATCTATAAATAACATTCCTGTAACAATGTAGGAACAAGGAAAGGCCCAGACCTATAAACTGAATTTCACCGTCTGCCCCTGGTACCAGCTGCAAGGTGTTGAAGTGGAGCCACAAGGACAGTAAAAAATAAACTGGAACATGGAGCTATTTCACTGGTACAAGGGTTGTTGATGGACATCCTGTACAGCTCTGGCAAAAATCAATAGCTCAGTTCCTTCAGAGTTGTGTGAAAAATTGTCCAGTGAGTTACAGAGTGCCTGGTTCTGAGAGCTCTGGGGCCGTGTGAGCCCACGTGTACTGCTGATTTAAGGCTGGGGGCTCTTTCTTTTAGAAGAAGTTTGTGGACAGGAAGCAATCAGTGAATTAGATTGTGAGAAAGCCAAAGCTCTGCAGTTCATTTGCTGCAAAAGTGTCCTTGGTCCTGATTTACCAACCGCCCGAAATTCCGGTGAGGTGTCTGGCTCAGCCACTCACACGGAGCAGACACTTGAGGCAGCAGCAAGAGCAGCTGCTCTGAGATGTGATGCTGTTAATCAGCAAACAATTTGGGCTTTTGAGAGAAACCAAGTCCCCGCTGGTGCCACTTGGGCAGTGGCTGCAGGGGGGGATGGACCACAAGGTGGAATAATTGGAATTTTGCTGCTGGATCTCTCAGTTTTCACATGTGGTTCCAAGGAGTTCAGTTTTAAGAGAGTAAATGCTCAGGAATCTTTAAAGCCAGAGATTTTATATGTTACTGCAAGATAATAAATTATAACTTACTTTGAAATGTTTGATCAAATAATTAGCCATTGCCTCCATGTGTCTTCTTGGTACTAAAGAAGGAAATGCTTGTGGAAAATCCCACTGTTTTTATACAAAACTAGTGGGAGCTGAACAGCTGTGGCAAAAAAAATCAAATTGGTGGTTTTAAGAACCACTGATCTGTAAAAATTAAATTTAAATTATATTCTACTGCATTTTTCACATTTAAGGTATGAAAACCATACCTTGCGTATTTTCAGGATCTGGCATTAAATCTTACATTAAATCTGTGTAACATTCGGCCAAACCCAACATTAGGCCACGTCCTGTGTTTGAAAAAATCAGTTTTAGCTGAGGCAGTAATTACTTTGTTCAATATTGTGCATAATGCTCTTGCCCAGGGATCTTCCCTTTATCCAAAGGTCTCGGAAACTTGGTCGCTCTTCCCATTAAAAAAAGTCAACAGAACTTTAACCTTCCTTCCGAGATTCATCAGAAAGGTCAGAGCTGTGTTCCCTCCAATTTCCCAGGCTCAGCTGGGAGCTGATTAAAGCTGCCAGCTACAACTTGTCAGTTTTGTCAGAGACAACTATATAAACTCGTTGTTATTCACTTTGCTGTGTGTTATAAATATATTTATCTTCTGCTGTCAGGCGGGGACTGGGCAGGTGCTCGAGGAGCAGTTAAGCTCCACCATTAATCTCTCTAACAGTGTCATTACTTAGTAACTCAAACCAAAAACACGGGCAGAATATTCAGGAACTTTCTCGAGTTCTTGCAGGTCACTGGAGTGGTTGGAGGAAACATGCTTGTTATTCCAGGAGGTTTCCAGCAAGTGCATGTCTGTAAAATCAGAATATGTGGCTGTGGATGGTATTTTGGCTCTTTGGAGCAATGTTTTGGGGGCTGGTTTTGATATCCAGTGTGTTTGATAATAAAACATGACAAATTTGGGTAATAAAGAGCATTTTAGGAGCAGAGCAGCTTGGGACAGCACCAGAGGAGTGTCAGTCCCAAGCTGTAGAATCGTAGGAAAGTCTCACCAATTGTGCAGGTTGAAAACTAGAGCAGAAGCTTGAGGTTGAGTGTCTTCAGGGAAGCACAGACCATCCCACTGGAATAAGGTTCTGGGAGCATGGTTCATTTATCTTGGAGTTTGGTCTGAATCTTGTGACTCACAATTACACAGGGATACAAATAAAGCAAAAAAGCTGCCATATGATATGACCTGCAAAATGCCCCTGCAATGCCAGAGCCAGTTCTGCTCTTGATTCAGGTCAGGAGTTGGAGCTTCTGCCTCTCTGAATGAGTTTAGGGGCTACAGTACAACATATAAATATATAAACAAGTATGTGGCAAGGCATTCCTGTTGCTGCTCCCTAGAAGGTCTGAACCAATTTCAAAGTAAAATGGGAAATTTCTGAAACTTTGAGAACTTTCTCAAAGCTGTGGAATTACCTCTTGCCTTTCTTTAGTGCTGAGGAGCATCAGAATGTGACTCATTGTGAGTCTGGGCCAGGCTGAGGAGCAAAGGGCAGAGTGTGACCTGGGTGGGCAGCTCTGGACAAGTAGCAGAGGGTCGTTTTTAAAATCTTCCATCCATTAATGTCCTGTTTCTGCTTTGCACTTGTTTCTTTTATTTTATTTCTCAAAGGTCACCAACAAACAGCAGGATGACAACAGGTCGGGTAACAGCTGATAGGTTGGACTTGATGATCTCTGTGGTCTTTTCCAACCTTATTAATTCCGTGGTTCTCTGATTTTATGACTTTCACAGCATTTCTGCCGAATTCTCTTACTTTTGGGCTTGACTGGAATATTATTTCAAACTGCAATAAATTGAAGTCCACGTTGATATACAGCCCCTCCTCAGAGGCTTTGTTGTATTCTGCTCTCAGAGTTGGGAGATGTGTCTTTAGTTATACTTAGCATCACAAGCGAGTAAATTTAGGGGTTTAGCAAATTCCCTCCTGGACTTTTCATCACCAAAGCTGATGTTTACAAGTTTGAACATGCTGTTCTCTCCAAGACAGTCTGTTCTAAGCAGCACAAACCAGGATGAAGAAAGACAAATAGAGCATTTCTTCCAGGTCATGTCTGAGTGATGGCGTTAATGTGTACATGCTTGTAGTAGACTTTAGTTTCTAGTTATAATCAATACTTGACATATTTCCCCCATGATTAAATTAAAGCTGGGAAAGTGAGATTTCCCTTGGGAGAAAACAAGTGGCAAAAGAGTTCGGTGTTGATCTGCATGTAATGGAAATAAGTGCTACAATTACCTCCAGCCTCATTCATTTCTTGGTCCCTCTTCCCTCCCCCTGGCCTGGTGCCCAAGAACTTTTTGGCTTCTCATCCACATCAGAGAGAGAAATGGTTCATACACCTGGACTTGGTTTTTCCGTGCTCTGCAGGATTCCTTGTGAGGAAGGGACAAGGAACCAAGTCGGTGTTCCAGGGTTAGAGCTGTGTTTCTTGGGCTTCGTGTTTTGCAGTAACATGAATAAGTGCTGAAGGTTCTCAAGGTTCTGTGTCAGAATCCCCAGGCCGAAGGTCCTGGAATGAGCATGTTGTCCATGAGTGAGGATGGCTGGGGACTGGATTCCCACCAGCACAGCCCTGGGATGCTCCAGGCCTCTGGAAGGCTGGGTTTTGTCTCCTAGAGGTTGGATTGACAGTTGGTGCTTTCTCCGCATTGTATCCACTGGTGTTTTTGTCAGGGGGTGGCATTTCACCCTTTTGGACTCCCTGGGGGATGTGGATCTTCCCCCCAAGCTGGGCCATCACCTGTACCTTGGTGTGAGCTGCTCATCCTTCTCTTCCTGCCCATCCCTCCAGCTGGGCACTGCAGCTGCTGGGGGGGCCTTTGAGCACTTCCATGGGAATCAAAACACCTTGAGGAAAGACACCAGGTAGAGAAGTGTGACAGGAACCCTTGAAAGAGTATTTTCTATCAATTCATACTGGCCCTTCATGTTCAGTTTGATTGGAGCCTGAGTGAGGCTTTTCAGAGCGCCCCCGGCAGGTCAGGCAGGACCCACCTGCCCTGGGAGGCAGCTGGAACCTGCTTGCTCCGTTTCTAGGGGTAGAACTCACCAATCACTCTGCCATTAATGATTTCCACATCCCGAGCTGCTTTTCCTGTGGCTTCTTGAAGGATTAACCGTTGGAAACAAATTGTTCGTTTACACCTCACAATTTGTTTTAGATTTCTCTTAGACCATGACAATAACTGAACTGTTTTGAATCTTAATATGTTAAATAAGTTGTCTGGGTTTTTTTTTATTTTGAAATCAGACTTTCTTTGTGCGCTGCTGTGGAACTAGGAAAAGCCTTTAAAAACACCTGACAAGTGCAGATGTTTAGACAGTTTTTGCTGTGAGAAGATAAGAGATGAGATGACAGGAACGTGATAATTCTGCATTCCTGAGGTGCCTCATAACACTCTGTGAGATTCTGTTCACATGCAAAGCTGAAAATTATGGTACCATTTAATTAAAATTAATAACTCAATCATTATGACATTAAGTCAGTCTAATGATGAGCCTACAGTTATTTACAACCCAGATGTTTACAGAAAACGAACCAACCTTTTTATTTTTATGTTTTTTGAGGAGCTACTGTTCCCTCCTCGAGTCCCCACCTTGGCTCTTGGAGGCAAACATTGCTCGTGACACATCTCGAGCTGCTCTTGATCCAGGGAAGAACAGAAAGAAAGTGGGAATGGTTCTGCTGCAAAAATAAGCAACAGTTCAGGTGTTAAAATCCCCATGTGGGGAATTGCTCTGACAGTTATGATGTTGTTCTATCTTCGCTAAGATTTAAACTCTCATTTCCTCCCAGCACGTCCCCAGCACTGGCCTGTGATGGGCAGGGCTGTCAGGCTTCCTTTTACTGTTAGATATTGAATTATGAGCTTCTACCTATTTCTTCCTAAAGAAATTCATACTCCTCAGCCTAATAATTAATAGGAATGCGGACCCCAGAGAGGATATTTCCATTTTCTACACGTAAAATTTTGATGATAAGAGACAACTTGATGTGATTAAGAAGAATTCGGTAACTTGAACGCTTGAATCTAGAATCCTTCCTCATTTATTATGTTTCATCTGGGAAACGTATTATGGGATTTTTCATCTGGGAAAACTATGGGATATCAGAGTTCTTGCTTGTTCCTGGCTTACTGGGATGGCATGATTAATGTAGGGCACTAATGAGCTTCTCTGGTTCCAAGGTGGGCTGGGTTTTACTAGAGGAGGAACTGGATGACCTTGTGGACAGGAGTAACAGCAAGAAATTTAATACATTTAATAAAACAAATGCAAAGCTGGTAGAGGCTCATCACTTGGCTGTGACAGAGGTCTGGTCCTACTCAGGGCTTCTAGGACTGATTCCGTGGGGTTTTGTGGGGCAGAGCTGCCAGAATGTCAGAGCCTTTGTCCAAGGCAGGTGGAGTGGGGATGGGAGAGGTCATGAGTGAACAGGAAAATACATTTGGCAGACAGAAGTAGAAATCCCTGTGTGGGAACTCGTTTGTTCATAAACATCCAAAAGCCATAATTTTTTTTTTTTTGAGCCCACTCACAAGGCCAAAAATGGCAGCGTGAGGAGCAAAGTGTCCGAGAAGGAGCATCAGATGTAAGGCTGTGTGATGTCACAGGACCATTATGTCACTCAATGCCAGTGATTTCCAGGGCTGATTGCAGCAATCGTTAATCACTTTGTATTGAGCACAACCAGCTCCTTCACATCTGGGGCAAGAACAAGTGGCACCTCTTTAGCCAACGTTCTGCTCTCAGCAATTTCAAAATAAACCCAACTGGCAGGAATGAAGCAGGTTATTATTTTTTCCCCTCTGTGTGTCACTTATTTTCCCCTGGAATTTACATCCCTGAAAACCTCAGTTTACTTCTAACTTCAGTGTTCCCCACCCACGCTGACCAGAGTGTGCCAGTGAGCATTGGGAAATGTCCTGTGTGGAATTAGTGGAGCTGCTGTAGGAATATTGACATTTTCCGTGTATTATTGCACTACTCTGGATGGTTATTACAGAGAAACACGAGATCATATGACAGATATTCCTTTTTTACTCATCTGTATTGGCAAAAGCTGTTGCAAGGTGAATTCTCAGATTCTGGGATTAGAATATTCCCACCAAACCCAAGGGTTCAGTTACTGTGTGGAGCTGATATTAAGCAAGAGCATTAGGATACGTATTTCCCAGTTTAGATATCTATATTTTCCAGAGCCAAAATATCTTGGGAAATGGGAGCTAATTGACATATTAACTCCAGGAGCTGCCCTGTGGTGTTAATACAACACATTTATTCCCCCCTTCCTTTCTGGTTTAGGACCAGCCATCTCAAACCAGGCAGGATGTTTCTGGTGAATCCCACGGTGTTTTATATGAATGAAACGTCTCCCTTTGCCTTTCTCCATGTTCCTGACAATCTTAGAAAGTTACTCAGGCGTTTTACATCAAATTGGAATATTTTTAAGTGTAAATGTTGCAGTAGTTGGAGTCCCAGGCAGTCCAAGGGAGAGGTGCCACTGTTTAATATTTAAATAGTTTGCCTTCTGTAATTGCTGTTCCCTAAGGATTGCACTCCCTGCTTGATCTCCCCAGCTGTTTATATTGTCAGGAGCCTCGGTTGTGTGCTGTCCTTCATCCATTGTCAGAAGAGAAGGGAATTCCATGGGATATTCTGTTGAGAAGGGAATTCCATGGGATATTCTGTTGGTGCTGGCCCAGAGCTGAGGGAGGATTTACCTGCAGAGCTCGTTAAGGCAGAGCTCGTTAAGGCTCTTTGGCTCTCAGTGGTTCTGTGAGGCACCAGAAAGTGGAGCTAAAGGTGACTTGTACTCCCAAGTATCCTAACAATATCCTAAACAATAGTCATTGATCTAAACATAAGTTACAGTTATTACAGACTTCATTTTTCCTGGTACATAATTAGAGAATTCTCCAAAGAACTTTTTATCGCGTGTACTTTCATTAATTACCACTAAATGTCATTAGCAGCCGTCTCGGCCTGATCAAAGGCAGATAAGTTGTAGAAAGATCCTGAGCAATAACCCAGCGTTGACTAATTATCTTATTGATTTGTGATCTGAGCAGTGCTGGTTCGCAGTGATCCAGAGCAGCCCTGGCTGAGCCTGCTGGGGGTGCTGGGACAGGAGCCACTCCTGGGCCTCCTCACTCTGTGTTAATGGACTCTGAGAGCTCACAGAGCGTGTGGTGTGCGGCTCCACATGAAAGAGGGAAGAGGTTTGGGAGTTTTTACTCCTGATTTTAATCATTGGGAAAAGATCTCAGATACTTTTGAACAGTGGAAATAATGTGGCATCGTTGGTTTTAATTAGTAGGCCAGGCTAAGACACAATCTCCCATAGCTCCCTGTGACTTTTTAATTTTTTTTTTTAAATGAGTTTTTAGTACTTTTTTTTCAAAGTTAATGATACATTCAGACTTTCCCGAATTTAAATTTCATGCGAAGGCGAAAACTAAAAAAAGCCCAAAAAAAACAAGTCCTGAGGTGAATATTTGATTAGAACAAATGTGGATCTGAGCAACAGGAGCAACCTCAGATGTGTCTTATGTAAGTGTGGTGCTTTCATAGGAAAATGAAAAGGAATTGAGATCAATAACATAATTATGAAATGCTACTCTTACCCTTAATTGCTTGTACTTAAGAATATGAAAAGCCTGGTTTTTAAAGTAGTGTCTGTGTATGTGATTAGCCCATTCAGTTGCGTGAAACTTCAATTTGCTCTGGGTTCATGGTAATAAGGTGAGGCATTACTCGTAGATATTTTGTTTAAATTTCAAAGTGTGAACATTCTTTTAGAGCTGAACCACTCTCCAGGTTTCCAACTGGCCTTTATGTGCCCGTTTTCATTGAGGTGTTCAAGATCTGAAGGGGTTATTTGAACCAAATCCTTCCGAGGAGGAAATATAAAAATATAAAAATTTGTCAGAGTTAGAGATTTATTTTTTTTAAAGCATCTGAAAAAATGTGAAGTTTACAGTAATTACTTAAAATCAACTTCCAATTTTCATGTTTTCAAGCTCTTAGAACAACATTCTAAGAACTTGTGCCTGCTCTGCTTCCCACCTACTCCTTTCTCCTCCCACCTTCTGTTGGAGTCCCAAGTTAGCAACCCAAAGAATTGGAAGAGGCTGAGGAATGAATGTCTGGGCTGGTGGGTGGGTTCCAAGCTTAAACAAATAAACAACCAAACAAACACCTCATCCCCCTGTGTCCCTTGGCATGGGCTCAGGGGCAATAGCTCCTCACTGAATGAGGGCACTGCATTGTTTTCCCTGGATAATATTTCCAGGTGTATTAACAACACATTCCTCCAGCATCAGTGCAAGGAGTTCTTTGGATAGTCCAGCAGGAACAGATGATTTATTCCGGTACTTTGGGGCTGTGTTTTTGTGTTTACCCCGGGGGGTGGAGGTTGTTAATGAAGTGATTTCTCTGTCCCAGGTTTGGGTCACACACGCCTGTGAAACATCTCCAGCTCTGTGTGTCCCAGGTGGAACAGCAGGAAATCATGTCAAGTGTTGGTTTAAGGAGAGATGAGCTGGAGAAAGGAATTCCATGGGAGGAAATGTGGGATGAAAGGTGGGAGGAAGAGGAAGAGGCCAGTAAGATTCTAAAGAGTGGCAAGAAGAAAGTTTACAATCACCCACTTTACCTCCACTGTCCCTAAACCCAAAGTTGAAACATTTTCATTCACAGAGAAAACTTGTTTCTCCATGTGAAGGAGGGATGGGAAGACCAAATGATGGGATGTTGACCCTTTACCCTGCAACTCCTGGCACACCTGGAATCCCAGCTGGTGCTGGAACTTGGAGAGGCAGAGACAGCTCAGGTTCCCTTGGAGACAGTCTGAGTTTAAATAAATAGAGATACGATTGCCCGAAAGAGTTTTATGAAGTGGCAGGTGGCTGTTGATCCTGGGCAGAAGTCTGCACACAATCCTGAATTTCTCTGGAGGGGTTTTGGACGGCAGTGGGGGAGATAACAAGACCTAGAAGATGATGATCAGGAAAATGGCTGAGGAGGGGAAGAGGACTCAGACGGTACCTAAAGAACAGGGGCAGATGGATGGAGGGACCTTAGGAGACCTTCATTGCTGCTGTGCTCTGGAAGGGAGACAGAGATTATTAGCTCATACTTATAAATATACAAGTTTTCCACAAGTTTGGTGCCAGCCAAACCCAAAATCTCAGGGCCAATATCGATGGGGCAGTGCCTTGTTTCCTGCCAGCCCTGTGTGCCCACGGTGGGCAGGAGGACTTGGCTTTGGTTTGTGTGGCAGGATGGGTGTGAGTGATGTTTGCTCAGGGAATCTCAGCTGAGTTGTGTTAAGCTCACTCTGAGTTAAAAATGTAGAGGCAACTTTGAAGCCCCCGAGTTTTGGCCTCTGCAGGGAGGTTAATGAAGATTAATAAAGTGCTGTGGGGCTGAGAACAATCATGGAGAGGCCTCAGGAAAGGACTCAGCTGATGGGACATCCATGGTGCTGGTGAGGGAAAAACACAGGAAACTGTCCTTGTGGGAAAAACTCTTAATTACTGCATCTGTAAAATGCTGGAAATTAAGCCCTAAAGTGACTCCATCTACTCTGTTAAAATTTTTGTTAACTTTTTTTCTCAAAGTAGTAAATAGGTTTCCAGTGTCCAATTTAGGAGTAGAAGGAGAAGGAAGCCAAGGTGGTTGCATGCACCAGTTGGTCAGGTCTGGCTTTGTCCACAGTGATTTTTCTAGCTCCTGTTTTCCTGCCAGGAAGCAAAAACTCCCTCTAACCTGAGAAACTCCAGTTCCATCTGCGTTGAACTGAGCTGGCACATCTAAATCCTCTCCAGATTCAAATTGGCACCGTGAACTCAATGGATTTCAGCCATTTACACGGTGGATACTTTGGCCTTTGCATCTTCTCTCCTTTCTTCTACCTGAGGTACTCCCCTGCAGGCCCTCAGTTCTTTGTGGGTTTGCTCTTCTCGATTTATTTATGAATATTCCTTCCCCAGCTTTTTGACAGACATTTTACACAGCGCCCTGTTACTGTAAGCCAGGTGCTCTTCTCCTTAATGAACAATTTCCTGGAAAAGAAAAAGAAATAAACAATAGATAAAGTAGGTCATTGAGACAGCAGAGTCAAGAGCTTTGCATAGTGATTTAAAATTAAATAAGGTTGGGGTCATGTTCTCATTTATCTCTCCAGTTACTGCTCTAGCAGGGTCTGTGATGGTTCCTGGAAAGGTGAGGATATTATGGAGGGCTGTTTGGATCTGCTGGGAATTTTGGCTGCAGCCTCATGGTTTGTGTGCTCTGCAGAGAGGAGGAGAGAGGGACAGGAGTGGGAGAGCTGGGAGTTGTGTCGGGAGCCATCCCAGGGCAGGTGCTGCCGGTGCCTCCTTGGAGGATGTTCTTGGGGCCTCTCTGGTGGTGGAGTTTAGGGGTCCACACTCAGTGGTGGTCAGGAGATGCAGGTTTATGTCTGAACTGAGACATTTTGCTTTTTGAAGAGACCTTCCCAAGCCCCAGAGCCAGTCCCTGAGGCCCAGCACTCCCTCCTGGTTCCCAGGGGGATCAAGGAATGGGACATCAGTGACCTCCCGTTTTCCTGTGGATCTTGAGCTTCCTTCGGAGGGGTTTTGGGAGATGAGCTGCCGGCACTGTGAGCAGCTGGTGGATGGTTCAGCAACACTAATCCTGCAGCTTGTCCCCTCCCAGCAGGGACCAGCAGGGGCTGCAAAGACCTTCACACACCGTGGCCTCCTCCGTGGCATCAGCTCTGTGTCCTGGGCAAGGGCTCATCTGCTCAACCTGTTTTCCAGTTGGATTCCTAAATCCAGGAGTTTATAGCCAGGCGCCTGAGGGACCAGCCTGATTCTCAGGCAGAGATTTGTGCAGGCTCTGAAAATCAGGTGCATTTTGTGGACTCTTAACTTTTGGCTTTTATCTTTGAGGTGATTGAACTCAATCCACCAGTTTTGAGACATTCCAGGTGTGCCCTGTAAGAAACACAGGAAAGCACAAAGGACTGTTGCAGCTTCTGAGGAAACCTCTTTTATTTCAAGTAAAATTGGCAGGTTTTATGTGGCCACTCTTAATTCTTAACCCATTAGAAATCTAAAAATTGATTTAACATTTATCTTGTATTTAGCAGACATCCATAAAACAAGTTATACTCTGTCTGGAGTATCAATAACATCTATGAAGTTAAAAACTCTTGGATTAAGGTTTCAGGAGGCTCAGAGGGAAATGGAATGTGGGAAAAGGAAACCTGTGTGCTGCTGTAACAGGGAATGCCGGGAGGATAAAGCTCTGGGAAAACCCCCAGGAGAGTGGCAGAACAAGTATGAAGTTGTGGGGTCAGTAGAGGTGCAGAGGTAGCAAACATTATTCCCTTACTATTTCATGAAGATGCTGAAGACAAAACCCAGCATTTTTTAAAAATACGTGTTTAATTTCAGTGTTCTTTTCATTCTAGAGTTTGATTCTGTTTTTCTTGGGTTGTACCTAGAAGGTTCAAGGAATTCGCCAACTTTAAAGCCAAATCAGAAAAACTGAATCTGGGTTCTGAGTACAGCTCCAAGGCTTACAAATGAGCCTTGTCCCATAAATACTGCGCTGTTTCTGGAGAAGGAGAGACAGGCCTTTAAATGAAATATGAGCTGTAGCATTGGGATGTGATGGTGCTGCTGTAGATCCACAGCCATCAATCTGTGTTACTTAATTTGTCCCTGGCTCAGCTGTTCACTGTACTTGGGACTTTTTTGCTGTTTGTTTCATTTTATTTTCTGCTGAGATAAATGAAGACAAAAAGAAAGGGCCAATTGTTCTTGACAAATAGAAGTAATTTTAAAAAATACATAACCATAAAAGATATTCTACATTTTCAAACCCTTTTTCCCCCCCCTTTGACAGAATCACAGATAATTTATTTCACTCTCTGTGTGTGTCGAGCATCCTTTTATTTCATTGCTTTTTACTCCTGTTTTCAGGTCAACTTCAGGAGCACTCTTTAAATGCTGTAAAAAATCTCAGTTGGATCTTTTTTACCTAAATACTTTGAGACACATTCCTCCTCATCTGGGCATGGCTCTTACACTTGGGATGCTTTATTTATCCTGGGTGTTGGGGGAATCCGAGGCCGTTGTTGCTCCAAGTGTCTGAGGAAGCATATGCTGCAATTGTTTGCCATGTTGCACATGGGGTGGGTGGGTGGGTGGCTGTGTGTGAGCTCACTTCAAGCTCACTTGGCTCCTCAGGAGTTGAGCTTTTTGATGTGTGTCAGCTCCTTTCCCTTCTGACGGAACGTCTGTGGAGGCATCTCTGAGATATTCACGGGATGGGGAATATAAATACACCCTTCAATCAGGGGCAAATGTGGCTCCCCACACAGTTTCAGCAGCTTTAACATCCCACCAGGAGGAGGACTGGGCTCAGCAGAGGGGACCCTGCAGCTCTGGCTGGCTTTGCCATCCCTGGAGGTGTTTCAGAGTCGGCTGGATGAGGCAGTTAGTGCCATGGTTTAGACAATGGGGTGGTGTTGGGTTACAGGTTGGACTCGATGATCTCTTCCAGCCTTGCTGATACTGTGATTCCTTGGCCATCCCTTCTGTAGTCCTGGGGTGTGGGCTCAGGGCAGAGGGTTGAGCAGCCAAATGCTCCAAGTGACTCTTTCTGACCTTCCCTGTTTACCATGTTTGAGTGGAGAGGGTTCAAAGGAAGCTGCCCCGGGAGCATCTCTCAGCTTGCAGGAGGTTGTTTTATGTTGAAATACTTCAGAGGAGCAGGATTTTGCCCTCAAAGCTGCCAACACCAAGTTGCTCTTGGCAGGAGGTGCCGGTGGAATGTCGGCCATCCCCTGTCCTGGCGGAGCGGCTTCGGCACCACGAGGAACACCAGAGGTTCTGTGGGCTGGAGTTTGGATTAATAACTTCAAGGGCCAAATGTTCAAAGGGCTGGCTTCCAATTTTACACTGGGAGTTGAGTACAAGTACAAAATTATGGGCAGAAAATCACAGACAATCTTTTTCCAAGCTGACCTTTCTGAAAAGGAGCCAGCAATTATCTGGCTTTGGGCACTGGTTCAGCAATGTTTTTAGGTGTTGTTAATGTAGTATTTTCATTCTATTTCTGCTGGGCTATTGATTAACTATTCCATTATTTAAGAAAAAGAACTTTACAGTGTTGTGGTGGATTATAGCTTTGGGACTTGGTAGCTGTGCTTTGCACAAGTGTTGATGGAGCTTGTGAAAGTACTGACAAAACACCAGGGTCTGCATCTCCTTGTGCTGGTGTCCATCTCACAGTGTGGATGGCAAATGACAAACATGTTTCTACGTTGTTGCTTCAGTGTCTCATCAGTCTGCAGTTTGTAACAAGCTCAGTGCTCTCCTGAGTGGAAGATTCTGGGAATTTGTATGTCCTGAGTTCCCCCTGAAATCCCAGAGCCTGGTGCTATTGGTGGTTGAGGGCTCAGAGCTGACCTATGGAAAACTGGGTGCAGAACTGGGGTGGAACTTGAGCCACCTCAGCCCAGCCCACTCTGCTAATCCAGCATCAGGGCTTAAATCTTTGCCAGTGTGATTTACACAGAGTCCCAGACACTAGCCTTCATCCTGATAAACACATTTCATTAGCCAGAACTTAAGGGATGCCTGGATTCCTTGCCCTGGGACACGTCTCTGTTGGGTTTTGACTCAGTTTTCCTCTGAGATCACTGAAGAAACAGTCCTGAGCTTCCAAAGATAAGGTTTGATAGATGGAGAAGCACTTAGTTCATTATTTCTTCCTGCTCAGCTCCAGCCAAGCGCCCAGTGACTCCAGAGTCACCTCTGAGGGTGTCAGCACCAAAACACATCTTCAGCCTTCATAGGTTTTCTGTGGCACTGTGACAATGTTCACTGTAGCAGTTGCCACTCACACTGATGTATTTTGGAGCTCAGAAATTTAAGGTAACTGGAGAGTTTTGGAGGTTCAGATCCCGTTGGAGTCTGCTCTGCTCCCAGGTTTGGAGAACCGAGTGACTGTGGTTCAGAGAATGTGAGGGCAACTCCAGCAGTTGGGGCCCTGGTGTGTTCACCCAGACTCTAAAAGAGCCTCTGGAATGACATCCTGGGACAAGGAATTGGTTCCTTCATTGGTCCTGAGCAGCACCTACTTCAGGGAGTGCTGAAGCAGAGCTGGGGGTGCTGAGCCTGTGCAAACGGGACTCGAGATGCAGCTCTTTGTACCTGATGTCTTCCCCCTAACTGCGAAAATCTCAGATTTTGGCTTTTATTCTTTCATTTCCCAAGTCATGTTAATGACATGTTAATTCTTGTCTTCTGTCTCCCTCATTAATCGTGCAAGATGGAAACGCGGGACACAATCTGGTGTTTCTGCTCCTTCTTCCATCGCTGGAACGTCTCTGTCCTCAGCTGATAAGAATCACATTGTCAGTGCTTTTGTATTCAGCACCTGATCCTTCCTGGAAGTGTTTATCTGTTTAAAACAGCTTTAAATTTTCATTAAAAAACAAACAAATCCACTGCTTGTCATTGGCAATATTTTTGTTGGTCATGACAACTTTTGGAGGTGACTGGTGGGGTTGAATGGATTTGTTCTTGAGTGCCCAGATTAAAACAGGCTGTTCTTCTCAGGCACCCTGAGCTCCATGAATTATCCAGCCTTTCCTTGGTATCTCAAGTTATTAATCATAAATGGAGGCATCCAAAAAACCCTGATCAGTTTTGAAACTCGTGGCCTCATTTAGCTTTCAGAACAGCTTGTTTCGAACAGAACCTGATGTGGAGCCAAATGAAGTGTGTGTTTAAATGATCCCTTGCCTAAACTATCATGAAAATTTCAGATGGGATGAGAAGGAGGAATGCCACCAAGGGCAGCTCGTTGGAAGCTTCCTACTACTTAGAGACTGAGATCCTGTGATCAGCAAACCCTCCGTCACTTTAATGCTCCTCCAGTGAAATCCAACTTTTTCTTTCCTGGCTTAACTCTTCTCCTGCATTTTCCTCAGTTGCTCACACCCAAACACTGGGGTTTGTTTTTAATTTTGGTACACATTTGGTAGAAAATGTAATCAAGAGCAGAATTATTTATCTTGATAAATACAGTCTGTTTAGGAAGAATCAACATGGCTTTGTAAAGGCTTCATGAATTGTTAAAGCTCTTGGAAGGAAACCTGTGGATCAGGCAGGTGCAGTGGGATTTCCAGGAGGCTTTTGCAAGGTCTTTTCATCAGATTTCCTGAAAGAAACTGAAGTTTCTTATTGGGATATTACAGCAGGAAAAAATCCATATGTAAACAAAATGTTGTAGGAAAGGATGGGAAACACATTCCCGGAAGCTGGGAGTGGATAGAAGGGATGTGTGACTGTCCCCCAATTTCTTTCCTGATCACTGATATGGCCCAATATCTAATTATTTACAGTGGTTTTTCTCGTTCCTGCCTTGATTTATTCCCACTTCCCCAGACACAATTCCTCTGACCGGGTGGGTTTTCTCTTTTCCCAGTTGATTGCTCACAGGGCCGAGCAACTCCCCGAGAGTTTTGTCCTGCTGTCCTGGTGATGTGCTGGGAGTCTGTGAAAACAGGATCCACTGGGAATTTTTAGCACTTTGAGGTAAGACTTTTAACGTGGCTCTTTGGGAAATTTTGGGAAGAATTTTGGGAACAATTCTGTCTGGGTTAATTGGCTGCACAGTCATTCAGACATTCAAAAGGATTTAAGAATATTGCATTTAGTGAAAGACACCTCTGGAAAGTTTTCCCTGTTTACAGCTCTACACCAAGTTAGGTCTTTTTTCCCCTGGTTTAGAGCTCACTTCATCCCAAATGGAGAGAAAAACATTCAATTTAGAACTCTGTCATGGACTGGAAACTCTGTTTGAATTTCACGTCAAAGTCATGGTATGAAATATCTCATGACAGAGACGTCAAAATGAAATGTTTCACCACTGCTGGCCCTGAACAGCAAAGTCTCTAATGGTCATTTTGAGGTAAATTTTCCAGCCTATCAGCCAAGGAAGCAGAGGAGAAATTCAACCTGTGGTTTTGGGTTTTTTTTTTTTCCTCTCAGCCACTTAAAGTACACACGAGTCCTTTTTCACAAGGGTGTTACCACAGCCAGGTCCTCAACACCCAGAAAAAGCTTTACAGGGTATTTATTTCACCCATCAAGAGTTCTTTGGGGTCTTATTTTCTTTGTATTTAGGTCCTGTTGTCCAGTTTAAAGGATCATCTGCATCTCCTGGTCTCTCTCTGCAGACCCCAGAACAGTTTATTCAACAAAAGTGTTTGTGAAGTGACTCCACAACAAATAAATTAATGATTTACCACTTACTAGTTTTTCTGTAGCTGATATTGGGGGTTTCCTTTCTGTTGTGGTGGAACTCCAGTGACCTGGCTCAGTATTGGAAGTGAAATACTGAAATTTATCCCCAAAGGAGCCAGGTATGAGAAAATGGCTTTACTGAGTAAATGACACAATTAACAGAGACACTTGTGGAAAACCACCACCTTGTGTTTTGGATTGAAAGACTCTTCCCTGGCAAATTGTCCCTAAATTGACTTCTTTCACTCCTGAAGAGCAAAATCAGCCCTGGAGACACATAAAGTCCCTGTAGGGATGGCCCAGAGGATTTTGTGTCATTTGTTTTGGTGTTCAGCTCCCAAGGCTGCCTCCCTTGGGAGAGGGGCAGTGGCAGACCCTGGGAATGTTCAATCTGGCCGTGTCTTTAATGAATTTATCATTGTTTTCCCCCTGGAAGGCTGATTGATGCTCCTGCTCGGAGATGTCCCAAGCACCAACTGCAATGCAGGAGTCCAGCGTGTGCTGTGGTGAGCAATGAAAGCTGGAAAAAAACCCAGGATTAGGTGTCATTACTGGATTCCTTTTTGATGCTGGTTTTTAATAAATGTGCTCCTATTTTTAGAGCTTTATTCTGACTCTTGTAATAGCAGCCATTCCATTTGGTGTGAGGGCTTTTCTATTAGCAGCGATCAAAGGGAAATGTTTCATTTGAGTTACAGAGAGAGACACTTGAGATGAATGAGGTTCTGCTGGATTTGGGGAGTTGGATGGTTCTGCTCTATGATCTGACTCACAAACTTGGGAAATTAATGGCATAAAGCAGCTCCTTCACAAACAGATAATCAAACAGCATTAGCATGAAAAGTTTAGAAAACAATTTGGATCCCTCTTTCAAATACATTGCAAAAAATGTATTCCAGGTGCTGTTCAGGTTTATAAATAATTCTCTGGTGTTTGTTTAATTTAAAAACTAAACTGACACATCATTTTCCTAAGACAGATTGAGGTCTCTGAGAACTATAGAATTTAAATATGGTACTGCCTTAGTGAAATGTGAAAGGTCTCGTTCTCTTCAGAGTGAGTGAGGCAGCAGGACTCTATTCTCATTTATTTTTATTTTTGAGGGGAGTACTTTAATATAAAAGGTATATAAAATTGAATATGAAACAATAGATAGTGATTTTTAAGCAAGAATGAATGACCCTAAAAGCTTCTGTCTTGGCTTCTAGTGGATTATAAACAAATGCTTCTTGAAAAGTTGGCTTTCTCCTGAGCTCAAGGACACTACCTGCAATTGCTGCTGAAGGAGAGGAAATTAGAGTGGGGGAGAAGTTTGATTCCTACTTTGAATTAATTATTATTTACCTTTCACTTTCTGATAACTGATGGAAAGCGAGTAGCAGGTGATAAATTGCTGGTTTGGAGTCAGACTGTCTCCTACCTGTAATTAATTCAGCACAAACCCAGGCTGCTGATGCTCTCGGGAAGTTAAACCGAGCCCAGGGCTGGGTTTGGATTTAACCCCCCTCTCTGAGGGGTTCAGTTTCCTTGAGCAGATTTATCTTGGTGAGCTTTTCTCAGAGCCCATTTACTGTCCCACCATGTCCCAGAGGTGCAGAGGATGAAGAAAGGGGGTACAGTTACAACCTAAAAATACAGAGGAACTTGTCCCCTGGACTTTGGCGTTACTCAGGTGGTGCCAGTGGAACAGTTGAAGGCATCTTTGGAGATATTTGTGTTAAAGGCTTGTCTGTCAGCCTGGGGAACTGATGGATGGTTCCCTGGGTGGTTCATATCCATGGGTGTGTTCTCTGAGGAAGTTCAGCTCTGCTCTACACCGACCTCTGAGTGTTTGGACATTGGGGTTTGATGGATTTCTGTCCCAGGGGCACTCGCAGATCAGCCCTTCAGGACACTTTTCCTCCGTGGAGAAGCAGTTCCTAAGACAAAGACAGGGAATGGCCTTTCCAAAAACACGCCTTGCCCTGTCAGCCCTCTGGATTTCCAGAGTCAGCTGCTCCATTGTTTCTGTGGGACCTTGGAACAGCCCTCAGGTAAAAAATGGTCACTCCTGGGCTTAAATCCATTTCAGGAGGAACATTAACATTGAATCACATTAATTAACATTAATGTGACTTCCATGGCTTAAGGCTTATCTCAGGGTTCAGCAGAGCTCTGGGGATCATTCCGGAGCTGAGCTATTGCTCCCCTTGGGATTCCCACTTCAAATCCACTGAAGACAACGGGTGTCCTTGAGGTGGCTGAGAAGGTTTTGGGTCAGGAGGTGATTTCAGAGCAGCTTTCCTGGCTCTTCATTCTGCTTTGTGATGACTTCCTTATGCTGGGCTGGCTATCAGTGCCCTGCAGAGCAAACCTGTCCCCATCCCTTTGCTCTGCTGGCCCACGAGGCAATGAGCCATGTGGGGTTTTTTTGAGGATCATATGAACATTCAATCTATTTTTAGGGCAATCTTCTTGCCAGGAATAATTTCTAGGACTTCTGGTTTGAATGGTGAATTATGTGTCCATGGAAATGCCTGAAATGGATATTTAAAAATACTTTTTACTGACTTCATGTTTTACAGATTAACACCTCCGATGCTGTTACATTTCAAAGCAACTTTGTGTTTCCTATTTTGTATTTTTGGCTGATGTCATTGGGTACTTCTGGGCAAACACCACAACTTTGTTTTCACAGCCCCAGGTAGGTGCAAGTCAGGATATTTAACACGAGGTGATGAAGAGACCACACCCAGTGAATTTTATACAATCTCATTTCAGCTTCAATGCAAATATTTTATTTCGTGTTCAGTGTTCTGCATAATGTGCCCCAATGCATTGACCTCTGTAATTTTTAGTGATTCCCCCTCTAAGTTTTGAAGAGGGAATTGATTTTCCTTCCATCATGCAATAAGCATTTCTCAGATCCAGCCTGTTCTATTGACACCTGTAAACCCCATTTAAATAAATCAAAGGGGGCATTGGGCTGTTCTTCCTTGTGCCTACAGCTTGATGGAAGAATAGATTGTTCTAATACCTCAGTGATTTATTAGTCAGTACAGACAGACATAAAAACAATCAGGATCAGAAATGTTCTTTGGAAGAATCATTGGGGCTGTCAATATCTTGGGTGGCTTAATCATCAAATTCATTGGTTTTATTAGGTTGGAATGTACCAATTCCTTTTAGAATGGATTTGAACATTTAAAAAATTTATTTTTTAGTTGCTTGCTCTTTCAGGTATTTCAGTTTGTGAATAACTCCACAGCATTTGGATTTGCACAACAGAAGGAAAAGGTCTAGAAGGATGTTTTCTTCAAAATTATCTTTAATGACTCTCCTTTCTTTATCTAGGTGCAACAATGGTGGCACTTACGCTGTTCCAGTGCATTCTAAAAGGGCTTTTTCTGACTTTTCTGCTCAGAACTACCCTGTCCCTCAATCCAGATGATCCAAACGTTTGTAGTCATTGGGAAAGGTAACGTACAACTTGCCAACTTCTGGGTTTTTTTGCTGGCCATTTCAGGCTCTTACATTTAAAAGCCAAACTGAGAGTCTGTCTCAGAAAAGAACATAGATTTGCTTTATGTAAATAGCCTTGGATGATTTGGAGCATCCCAAGGAATGGTTTGAAAGCTGTAGACCTGTGTTGTGTCCTTTGGGAAGCTCCTCCATGGCTTCAACTAAAAGAATCACAGAAATACTTGCATTTATCATGGAGGGACCTACAGAAATGCTGGCCTTGTTCTCTCTTGCTTTTTTCTGCTTGTTGTCAAGCAAGACTTGGAGATTTGGCCTTTCCTCCTTCACAAGCTGCTTCTGTAGGGCCTGAACTCTGTGTCTGTACCTGCCAAAGTCGTGTCAGCATCAAAGAGCATCTGCATGAAAGGCCTGAGCATTAAAGGCCTGGCAATTCTTCTTCTCTCCATTGTTCCAGTGTCCTAGAAGTGGATGTGAGCAGGACAGTTCCTGTGAGCACAGACACCCCCAGGCTTTGATGTGTCCACCTTCATCCAGAGGCCAAAGGTCCTGGACTGCTCAGTTTAACTCCCTACATTTCCAGTGGATTAATTCCACACAAATCTGGATTGTTGGGCTCATCAGCAAAATAAACCCCTTAAGGAGAGCAAAAATAGAGTCATATTTGGGGCCTTAATTAGAGGATGAACTGTTTGTAGGGAATGCAAGTGCAGAGCAAAGGCTGCCCAGGAAAAGGGGTTTGCAGGCTGGGTGGTGAAGTGCATTCAGAGCACAGGAATAAAATATTGATTTTGTCTGAAGAAAGTCAGCAACCCAGAGACCCAATCAAGGAGAAACAAAAATTAAATACCAAAATTGATTGGTTGTACTGGCCAAGATGACTTTGTTAGTTAGATGTTAATAAATCAAAGGGAAAAGATTGTTGAGGCTGTGGCTGGATAATAAACGGGATTGTAAAATAATAATCAAGATTTGTGAGTGCTACTGTTGTACATTAATAATGAGCAATGTAAATATTTTACATTTTGGCATTAGCAGAATTAAAAACGTTGTTGTCAAACCCAGCAAACTGTGACAGAGGGCAAGGACAAGCAGGGCAGGAACAGCCCAATCTTCGATTTCAGGCCAAGCAGACCCTCCAAGCAAATATTTTGATATTTCCTTGGTTTTTGTCCATGTCCATTCATTGGCACAGGGGGAGGTGACCCCATTCTAACCATGTGTCAAAGTGTTCCAAACCCAGATCCCAGTGAAATCAGGTTGCTATTTTCAGGTAATTCTGGGGTTATTTCTGCTACAAATTAAAAGGATTAAATTTGTGCAGCGCAAAAATAAACACTCTTCTGCTTTTTACTCATAATTTTGTTTGATTGGTGCTCTCAATATTTGAAGTAATGCTGCTGTTTCAGCATGAAATGAAGTGGGAGCATCCCGTCACTCTGGCAGAGTGCAGCAGAGCTCGGTTCTTGTGAGCCTTTATTAGCATTGGGGAATACAAGAAAAATCAGCATTTCCAGCAGGAAAGCAACTGAGACCTTCTGAAAACTCCGTGAAAATTTGCACTGAGTTACCCAGGGGCACTTTCACCTTCTAAACTTCCACGAATTTGAGTAAGATTTGGGTTTTTTATTAAAAGGGAAGGGTTTCTTGCTCACACTGGTATCAATTTCAAGAAGAGTTGTAGTGGAAGGAAGTCCTTTTCTGCTTTTCGATGATGCCCCAAGTTTCTGAGATTATTGATTTAGGGGTTTTTTTCATAGTGGGGTTTGATGAGAAGCTTATAGAGGGAACTGGAACTTTTCATGTGACACTCACTTTGTCCCTGTGTCCTCTCCCCTCCCAGCTATGCCGTGACAGTGCAGGAATCTTATGCTCATCCCTTTGATCAGATCTATTACACCCGATGCACAGACATCCTCAACTGGTTCAAGTGCACCAGGCACAGGTAAGAGCTGGTCCCCACAAACTGCCCTCCCCTTCTGCCTTTGCATCTCACAGAATCACAGAATCACAGAAAATTATGAGTTGGAAGGGACCCACAAGGATCATCTAGTCCAACTCACCATCTAAT
>WEKX01017016.1:963579-1165957 GCA_013390025.1 Pitta sordida | reverse complement strand
AACTGGGGAGCCCAGAACTGCACGCAGTATTCAAGATGGGGTCTGACCAGCGCTGTGTACAAGGGGAGGACAACCTCCCTGGACCGACTGACCACACTGTTCTTGATGCAGGCCAGGATGCCATTGGCCTTCTTAGCCACCTGGGCACACTGCTGGCTCATATTGAGTTTCCTATCGATCAGTACACCTAAGTCTCTCTCCATTTCACTAGTCTCGAGCCACTCCTCCCCCAGCCGGTAGCGGTGCATGGGGTTGTTATGGCCGAAGTGAAGAACCCGGCACTTAGTTATGTTAAATCTCATACTGTTAGAGCATGCCCATCTCTCCAGTCTGTCAAGGTCCCTCTGGAGGGCCTTCCTACCCTCCGGCAGTTCAACATTCGCCCCCAGCTTAGTATCATCTGCAAACTTGCTGATGATGGATTGAATTCCCTCGTCCATGTCATCGATAAAGATGTTGAACATCTCCTCACATCCCTCCCGTCCATCCAAACGGACAGAGGGATGTGTCTTAGTCCAGGCTGGTTGGAATTCCGGGGCATTGATGGCAGTAGAGAGATGTTTGTATGAAATTGGAGTGAGATCAGTGGTAGCCAGTCCCTCGTGGGAGGATCATCCAGGAGGATTTGTCCCTGCCATTGCTCCTGGCATTGTTCCCCGACCAAACACCACCACCTCCGTGGCGGGAATTCCCTCACCTCCTACACTGTGAAGAATCAGGTTTTTGAGGGTTAGTGGCATTAAAAATGGATCCATATCTGAAACACTGCACCCAAATCCTCATTGAAAACGAGATAAAACGAGGTTGGGTCACTGAGTCAAAGCTGCAAAAAAAGAGTTAATTTTTGATATCACTGTTATGTTCATTCTGATTCCAAAGTGTCCCAATAAACGTCCAGTAATATTCACAATCTCTCAAGGGAATTTTAGAAGCCAATGGGCTCTTAACTTTCATGAGCTCAGTTGCAAATGGGCTTTTCTGCACCTTCCCACTGACTGTGGGGTTTGGTTTTTTCACCTTCTGTGTTACAAGGTTTGGAAGTGACCAGAGCTGCAGATCTTTCTGGAATATCCTATGGATTGGAATGCAGCAGAGTGAATTCCATCAGTTTATCTAACATGAGGGACAATAGATTTTGTGCACTTTAGGTAATTTCCAGAAACTAACACAAACAAAGCTGTTTTGAAGTGTTTGCTGTAAAACATCTTGTTAAATATTCTGTGAGGAGGCATCACTGCCAATGCTGTAAGTGTGGAAAGTTAGAGAGTGTTTAACACCTTTTAATGTCTGGGATCTGCTTGTTCAGGTGGGGAAAACCTGCTTTAAATACTCAGCTGGGACTGTAGTGTCCCAAGTGCCCTGGAAGGTTTGGCAAACAGGAACAAATCTCTTGGGATTGTCCCCCCCCAGGTTGTGTCCTGTGTCAGTTTGTGAGCAGCCCCTGACACAGAGGCCTCTGCAGAAGGTCCTGGTCCTTCCCTGGGTGACAGCTGGCCTGGCTGAGGTGCAGAAATAAATCATTTACTCTTGTAAAAACTGGGCTGGGAGAAGAACTGAGAGCCCCAGTGACTGAGTGCCACGAGCCCCGTGTTTATAACGCACAGTTATATTTCAACTTCCAAAACAAGCATCGATCCCTTTTTTATCGCGGCTTTTCATATCAAAAGCCTTTCCATGCATTAAAAAATAATTATTGAGGGCTATCCTTGCTCTAGCCGAACACAGCTCTAATTGCAAGGGGCGGCATTGATTTCCAATGGGATCCAATGGCTTTGTGTCCTGTCTTTAGGATCAGTTATAAAACAGCCTATCGGAGGGGGCTGAGGACCATGTACCGCCGCAGATCCCAGTGCTGCCCCGGCTACTACGAGAGTGGAGACTACTGCATCCGTATGTACCCACCCTGCTGCCCAGGGCACGGCTGGGGGGGAGCTGGGGGCACAGGAAGGTGTGCAATGCTGGGAGGGGATGGTTTCAGAGCTGCTCAGGACCCCCAGGTCCCCCTGGTTCCAGTCAGAGTTGTGGGTACAGAACATTCCGGGTCGTGTCGGAGATGTGCGTTTCAAAATGCCTGAGCAGAGTTTGGCTGGAGTCACTGGGGAGGGAGTTAATGAAGTTCCTGAGTGCTTTCCTGAATCAGAGCTCACTTTGGGGAGTAATTAATGCAAGCACTCACTAATGTTAAATCAGGGGAACTGAGCACACTCAGGAATAAACTGTGACATAGTTTAAGCAGCAGCATAAAGTTTCTGCCTCTCACCTTTGAAAGTTGTTACTTCAGGTAAGAACAGTTCACATCTCACTGTGTTTCACATGGTTCCTGTCAATAATTTAACTTTTTAGATGTTCTCAAATGACAGAACTTTGTCCCAACTGCACTGTGTAAGTAAATAAAAAGCACTGGAGTGTGTTAGGTTAATTTGAGGGGCACAAAAATCAAACTGGACCTTTCAGCAACACCTGTTAGTTAAAAAGAGCCTGTTAGTTATGAAGTGCAGTACATTAATGCCACAGGTTTACTGCAGCTTTCTGAGTGTTCTGCATGTGCCACAGGAGATGGAGATGGGATCTCTTGTCCAGATCTCTTGTCATGGGATTATGACACAAGAAAAACATGAGAGGTTTTGATCAGCATCAGAATCCAAATTTTAGTGACAGGTTTAGATTGCCGTAGAATACCCTGAATGTGAAAATGATACAATTATCCACTTCTAAATGTCTTTCCACTGTGCTTTGCAGCTCTTTCCTTCTAGTTCTGTTGATGTTTTTGTCTGAGTTCCTGTGTTGGACTTACATTGTAATGTATGAGCGGCTAAAAAACATGAATGGACCCTGATCTCATTTGAAATGACCTTTATGCCAAACAGCTGCATTAAAGGGACTTGGGACTGTGAAAAATCACCAGCCCTTTGAGATAAGGCAGTGGAATTATTTTACAGAAAGAGTAATAATTTGATCTTTTGAAGTGCAAAGTGCTGTTTCTCCAGTCCTGAAAAACATTTGTTGTAACCTTATTGTCTTTGCTGAAATCCTCCCTGTGGTGAGTGTGGACTTGCCTTTAAACTTCCCCAGTGTCAATACCATGTCAGGAGTTGTTCCAGTGTTTTATTACAGTCTAGAATTTCATGACTCAGAATCCTGTCTGGCACAGAGCACATTTATTGTCACTTTTCTCTCCGCAATCTATTGATTTTTAATTTTTTTTATTTTTTAATTGCCGTACTGCTTGCAACAATAAATCTCAGCAGACTTTCTGATTATTTCAGGGCATTAACATGTATTTTAAAGTGAGGGTTATTTTGTTATTTGTTAATACTCAGTGTTCTGTTTCTGCCAGGTAACTTTTGTCTTTCCCACGTCATATCCTGGAGAAAGACCAGGACACTGGGAAGTTTTGCCAATGCAGAGCAGGCAGCAGGTACCTGGTCAGACCAGGAGCTTCATGGCTGACACAGGGCACAAAATACTGACATTTTCTGCTGTTTGCACGTGCAAGAGGCAGCTCCTTGTATTTCCTTCTCTACATGGTCAGCCCTGCTCAGTGTGTGCCCAGGGACATCTGCTCTCTGTCCTCTGCAGCGAGTGCAGCCGACAGAGAAATGATGGCAAGAGGAGGTTCTCCATCCCAATGGATTCCAGATACTTGGTCTTCCTGTTTTCCTACCACAAGTGGCAAAACAAAAACCCCAAACCAAACATAGAACCTTCTTGAAACTCTGACGCCACGAGCAACAGTTTGGAGGCACAGCAGTATTTGGTTAAATAGTGTCACCTCATTTGTTTGTAACACGTGGAGCCCGTTTGTTTTTGGTTTTCCACAATCCATTCCCGTGCCAACAAGCAAATTCTCTCCTTCATCATTCTGTGCAGTGTGCACTGAATTCTCCTTTCATTCATTCACTCCCTGCTCTTGCCTTTCTCCTTCCCTTTGCCAGTTCTTGCTTTTCTTTGCCCTGGGATTTTCTGCTGTTCCCCGGGGAGATCATCCAGGTCTCCTGTCCCACGTTCCCCTCCAGCTGCTCCAGGAGGAGGCAGGACACCACATCCCACTTGGCAGGAAGGGAAGGGAAGGTTCGGTTCTCCCTGCTCACATCTCTTCCATTAGCAATCCTGGAAGCCACTCCAGCGTGGGGAGGAGGGGATACATCCTGCAGTGAGCCTGATGATCAAAAGAAAGTTTGATTAAAAAACAGTGTGTGGATTAAAGGCTAATTGGTTCTTCTTTCATTAATAGCAGTCTTTATTTCTTGCAAAAGTTAAATAGCTTTGTAATTAACAGTGACATGTTTAGACTAGAGAAGGCTGAGTTTAAATCTCTATTAATGACTGTTTCGTGGGTTTTCGAGCAGGAGTGAAGGCTTTCAGCTACTGTTTTGATCTTTTCCCTTCTCATTTACTAATTTTTAAAGGAATGTCAGATATATGGCTTTATCTTTGTCCTTTTGTTGGGACTTACTAAATGGATTAGGTCTAATAAAATCAGTTCTAAATAATCATATTGACCCAGAGCTTCTTTCTCTGCCAGTTCTCTGGTGTCCTCTGTGCCTTTCTGAGATCTGGAAGTGCTGCTGCCCCATAAAACGTGGAATTCAAGCACCAGCTCAAACAATTCCAGTTGCCCAGCCCCTTAATACGTATTTAGGCTGAACAGTTTTGGGTTATGAAATTGTGCCTCCAAAGGGCTTGGAATATTCCTGGCTTGCAATGGTATTAAAAAAAACCCCAACAAACCATGTGAAAAACGCTGCAAATGCACAGCTGCACTTTTTTCTCTCCACTAGTATCTTAGAAATGTTTGTTACCATTGTGGGAGCTTTGCAAAACGATTCCCTTCCTCCCAATGTTCTTACACTTGACAGAGCTTTTCCCTGAGCTGTCCCTGAAAACAAACAGCCCAGCCTGGGCACTAAATCAGAGCAGAGATGATTTACTGTACTTTGTATGCTAAGGTAAGCTTTTGGCAGAGCAAATGCACGAACTGCAGGAAATCTTTTTTTAAACAACCACAGGGTTCAACTGCCCTTCAAGGTTTTTCTGTAAGGATGTTTTAAAATTATATTGCCTAGATTAGTATCTGTGGTAGATCAAGCATCTCTGAATACTTTGCTGCTTTAAAAAAAAAAAAAAAAGAAGAAGAATATTACATGGCTTTTTGGTGCTTTTTACCCTGTGAGGGGATGGTAATTGAATAGTTGCCTTTAAGAATATGTCAGGTGGAAAGATGCCCTGTGTGCTAAATGGATGCAGCTTGGTTTGAGAGACCAAGGCTTTGTTCAGTCTGTTCATTTTAATCTTGTTCTTGCCCAGGAGGTTTAACCAGAAGAGACGTTTCTTCTGGGTAACAAAGGGTCAGAGAGCTGAGCATCAGCTGGGGCTGCAAACAACAGCTCCTGACACAAACCCGACCACCAAACACCCAGTTGGGCTCTTTGAGCTTTGAAGGGGGTTTTTCCCACTCTCCCTCCTTCCACTCTTTTCCTAATGTCTCAATCTATGCGATGTGACAGGATGTAATAATGACAGGATTAGTGATTTAACAATCTGATTTGCTGCCATTTATCTGTCACTCAAACTTGTCAAAATTCAGCAGAGTTATGGATTGACCATTTCATGGTTCTTTCCTTTCTTGGCCAGGATATTATTGATCTCAGATTGTTTCTCTGCTCTCAGCTTTCCACATCCCAGTTGCCACAAGAGCAGCAGGGTTCCTTGACTTTGACAAATCTTTTTGGAGAAGAACTGTTGGTCTCACTGCTTGAATCTCACCTGATTCGCTCAGGCCAGAAGTGGAGGATGTTGTAATGTTTGTATATATTTATTTACCCATCCTTTCAGCTCGCCTGTAATGGATTTCAAAAAACAGATGAGGAGTGTTCTTTTAATAGCTGACTTCAGGAGATTATGCAAATTTGGGGCCTGATTGTTTTCAGGATTTTAAATAATGTTTCATAAATTCTGTAATTCCAATAGCCATGCCAACCTCTTAGTGTGATACATCCTTTTATAGTGTAGCCATATGAGCACTCCTACCTCAGGACTGCCTTCCCATTTCCAGGGCTGTGTGTCTGGAGCAGTTTTTGTAATCTTTGACAAGGCTGCCTTATTGGAGCCATATGGCTGGATTGTTAAACATCTGTACCATAGGAGTAACAATTCCAGAGCTTCCTGCCATCTGGATGAGTTACAATTCCTGCAATCCTGTGCATATGTTCCAGCAGCTCACCGACAGCACTTGTGATGAAAGGAAAAAGAATGGCTCCTGTGATCAGTGCAGAAGTTGTACATTCTCAGAAAACGTTGGATCAGCGGCTTAACCTTCCTGCATATTCATAATGTTTGCTCAGATGTCAGATTTGTTGATTATTTTCACTTTGTGAGGCTCATGAACATTTTAGGAGAAATGTTGTCCCCCTCCACTTCTCCCCTCGGTTTGGAATTCCTCCTGGTGAGCATTCCTGTGACTTGAAAATACATTGTTTGAAAACTGCTGGACTTAGGAAATACATTTTTTTTTTTATCTTTAAAAGCTGGTGCTGGTGCTTTCTGTGAGAACCACGCTCTTACATTATTCAAGTACAGTGTTCTGTACATCAATAATGCAACCTAAATTAAGGGAAATGCTATAGCAGGACACAGATACTTCCTGTCAGGGGACATTCTTTTGGTTTGGGATGTATGAGAGTGAGAAATGGTGTGGAAGGCCATTCTACATGTAGTTATTAATTACAGCATTGAAATGACAGCAGGAGATGCTTTGAAATGTCTCCTTTTATGTGCATTGGAGGTGGTTCCTTACATCTTTTCCCAGTGAAAAACATAGGGAAGTTTATTATCTGAGGGGAAACTGAGGGGGAACTGGCCTTTGCTTTTTCAGGAGTGTGTGGGCAGGACGGGGGGACCTTAAAAGCAGCTCAGTTCATTTTGTGGCACAGGTGAAGCCACTGGGTGACAGTTTAACCTAAAGATCCTGGAGAGACCTCTCTGATGGGAAGGTGAAACAGTCAGTTCCCATCTCCCATCCATCATTTCACATTCCTGATGGATTTGCAAAGATGCTGGTGGGGAGCAGCGGTGAAATCAGGGAAGGACTTCTGGAAGCAAGGCAGGAGAAGGAGGAGAAACAAGATGTTCATGGAAAGGAGTGAAAACAGCATAAAGTCAAAAAGGAGGGTATGCTGAAGCTGTGTAATGTCTCTGGGGGCTCAATAAATATCAGAGGGAAAATTATGCAGGCATTGTAGCTGGAAAAAGGTTTGGGCTGTTGCTAGTGTAGCACAAAAAAGCTGCTCTGGCTGCTTTAGGCAGTCTCAGTTGGAGCAGGATAAAAACACCCTGGGAACGCAGACACAGACAGAGGCCCTGGATCCAGAGCTGCCCACAGGATTGGTGCTCATGGCCTGGATGGATGGAAGCTGAGCAGGAGCAGAAATGGCACAAGAATGTGATTCAATGTTGAACTCAGAGGAAGAGCCAGGTGTGGGGCTCCGTTGAAAGGCAGATTCCTTCTTCACTGGAAAAACATCTACTGCAACCTGTGCCAGGTGTGAACACGAGTGGCCCCTTGGTCCTTTCTGGGCATTTTATGGATTGAAAATATAAATAAAGGGGAATCAGTCTCACCACAAGGGCGTCTGAAGTGCCACCAGTGGCATGACGGCGTGCCACAAGGCGTGGTGGGGTGGGACAAGAGGAAAGAAGAGTAAAAGAAGGAAAATGTGTGGATTGACATGAAAGTAAGTGTGACTGAGCATGAGGAATGGAGAGAGCCTTGGTGCTGTGCACACCCTGTCCAGCAGGAGTTGAAATGTCAATGTGGCCAGCCTTGGTTTGGTCACAAACCTGAACCACAGCACGATCCAGGCTGCTCCAAGGGAATGAACTCCAGCCCAGCCAGCCCAGGACATCCAGGTATGCTGGAGCTACTGAAACCCTCATCAATATGATCCTCATGAAATCTCCTTATGGTTTTTTTTTTTTTTTTGTCTTCCACCTCTTAGTTTCAGTAGTGGCAGGGGAGTGCTTTGGAAGCTGGAGTGTGCCTCTCTGTTCAAATGTTCTTCCCTCAGTTCCAAATGCTGGAAGGGCAGCACCAGTGCTGGCAGGCTCAGGGCTGGTCGGCCTTGCTCCCATCACCCTCAGCTCTCACAGCCATTTATAGCAAGAGCCCTGGTGCCCGAAATACATCAACCTGTGCAGGCAGGAGGAGGCACTTGGCTACCTGGCTGCACTTCCTTACAGTTCAGCTGCTGCCCTTCTCCTCTAGCACAGGGATGAGGGTGGCTGGAAGCATTTGGCACATGGAACTTGGCCCTAAGCATTCACTGCTTTCAGCATCTTCCTGGGATGGTGTACATTCCTTTTCTGTGAACTTTTGGAAAGCGTATCTGTAATTATTGCATCCTTTTAGCACTCCCTCTGAACAATCCCGATGGAATTCACCCAAGGGATGCCACGTGAGCCTCTGGTGTGTGAAACATTGTGCCAGGCACATGGTGTGATCCTGTGCAGGGCCAGGAGTTGGACTTCAGTCATCCTTGTGTGTCTCTTCCAACTCAGGAGGTTCTGTGATTGTGTTTCTGGTGCTGCTTTCTCCAGTGCTGGGTGACACCTGGCAGTGAGTTTACTACGGGGGCATTTAAAGAGGTTGTTATTCCCCTTGTTCTAAATTATCTTTGTTTTCTGTGGCATGTATTCCATGTCTCATGGCAGGCTAAAGATAAATTATTCCATGGATTTTCAATTGCTTTTGCAACTGCATCCATTTCTGATGAAGATGTGAGGGCCTATAAAACTCAGCCAATTACTCTGGAGCTTAATGCGAACAGACAGTGCCTGTTACCCAGGAAGCCTTGAACATTGGTAGAGACCAATCACTTATGTTAAAATATAAAATACCTACAACTCTGGCATAAATCATTTAGACCAAAATATTAAGATGTCAAATTGTGCAGCAGGTCGCTGTGTGGACTCTGGAAAAGAGGAAACAACTTCCCATTGGAACCACCCCTTTGCAGCAGGGCCTGGGTGTCCACGGGGTTGGATGTTCCAGTTTCCAGCACTTTGGCTGTGGCCACAAACATTTCTAAGCAGTGTTAACACCCCAACAGTAATAGATGATGTGCAGATTGAGTTCATAAAATCCCAGAGTGGTTTGGGTTGGAAGGGACCTTGAAGCCCATCCCACCCCCTGCCATGGGCAGGGACACCTTCCACTATCCCAGGCTGCTCCAACCTGGCCTTGGACACTTCCAGGGATCCAGGGGCAGCCACAGCTTCTCTGGGCACCCTGTGTCAGGGCCTCCCCACCCTCCCAGGGCTGAATTCCTTCCCAGAGTCCCATCTGACCCTGTCCTGGTGACACTTCCCCCTCAGTCCAGAGCAAGGGTATCAACGAGGTGTCAGAAGGGTCAGAGCTCTCCCAACCAGCCATGGATCCTTCCTGCAGAGCCTGAGCTGCTTGCAAGTGCTTACACACACCTTCCCCTTTTCCCTCTGCTACAGGGTTTTAGCTTTCCACGTCAGGTTTGGGTATCTTACACATACTTTCCATTTCAATAAAGGGTTTTTAAAGCTCCCTAGGGAAATTGCTCAGTCCATTGGAGAACTGATCACAAAACATTTTTGAATAATTTACCTTAAGCTCAGTATTTCCAAGACAGATATTCACTTTTGGAAGCCTCTCTTTCTTGGCTGCAGAAAGTCGAGAGGTATTTTCAATCTGTTTAATCCCAAAGCTTTCCTTCTTTTTATCAAGATTTTTTTTCCTTTCTGAATACTGAGATTTACTTGTATGACTGTAATGCCCAGAAATCCATGTGCAACAGCACTAGAAAAGTTGGCCTTACTTGAAAAATCTTAACGCTGTAAGTTTGTAAATGGAATCAAATAAGGAGATTTTGCCTGATTAAAAGCAAGAAACGGTGTATGAAACGTTTTAAGGAGACTTGAAATTAAACCTGGTGTTCAGTGTAGATCTTGGGATCTGATGCCGCCACACATCTGCATTCCCATGTGTCATGTTTCAGAAAATGTCCAGTTTAAACAGGATTCCTTTTAAAAGCATTTAGAAATGTACAAAATTATCTTTTCACCAACCGCTGGAAATGCTGCATCACATTTACCTTATCGTAAAGGGCTGCCATCTTCCTTAGCTTCTGATAATGTGGGGAGAAGTTCTTATTTGCAGTTCTCATCTTCTATCATCAGTCCACAGAGTGAATCTCAGGAACTGGGAAGCACATTTTTATAGTATTTTATTAGTAGAGAGGGGTTTTTTTTATATCAGACATTAAGAAATTGGGCTTGATCCTCCATCAGCTCAATGTCTGCAGTTTGGAATTGTGACGAGAATCAGCCTCCAGAATTACATCAAATGGCCTTTAGAAATTTGTCCATATTCATCCTATTTTGGTGAGAAACAGAGAATTGACCTGATGAGTTTTGGAATAGGAATGAAGGAAGATTTTGTTTGAAACATCAATAGTTTATTGCATTTGCCACAGGACTGGAAGTTTTCTAGGAGACTCGGTGTAATTTAGTTTTATTAAGTGTTGCATTGCTCAGCAAAGAGCCAGAGGTGTCCTGCTGTCCAGATGTGCATTTGTCTCCTTCTGATCTTTTAGGAACAGCGTTTTTGCTGCCCCAGTCCTCAATCACACAGCACATACCCTGTACCTGTGGCAATCCATCAGCAGTGGAGCCATGTCATTTACTGTCAGAAAACAGAATTTGCTTGGCATGAGACCCACAGTTCAGGGCAAGTCAGTAATGAGGGAACTGTGGACATGTAGCAAAGGCTGCCAGATCCAGAAAGCAATATTTCACAGGAGCTGTAATGTGGTGGAATTTGTGCACAGAGAAATTCACTTCATGCCCTGAGTGGGTAACCTGTAGCAAAATGTGCAAGTGCTGTGATTTTGGGGTGATGTCCAGATTTAAATGTTTCCAGTTATATTATTCCAATTATATTCTTTCCTGATTTTCTTTGGCATTATCCTTTGTGCTTCCTTTCTCAGTGCTTAAATGAAATACCTACTCAGCCAATGTTGGAACCTATAAATTCCTGGTCTCTGAGTGCTGCAGTCACAGAGGAAAGCAGAGGTGGCTGTGCCATGGAGCAAGGCATAGGAATGTTCCAGTGAAATCCCTGCAGAGAGGGTCAGGGGCTGGAAATGCCCTTCCCCAGCTGATGGGCTCCATGCAGTCCTTCTGTCACTCACCTGATGTCCCCCCAGCCTTCTTAGGATGGAAATGTTTGTTCCTGATTTACCACGTGTAGTAATTTCCAACGTCACTCCTGGCAACTCCTCTCCAGCTCCCAGGAGAGCTCAGGCTGCAGGCAAAGAGAGCTGGGAGAGGAGAACAGGGACTCCTTCAGGAATCTCTGGAGTGTGCTTTGGTGCTCCCTGCCCTCAGGGGTGGTTTGATCAGGTTAGACTTGCTCTTCCTCTGGTGGGTTTGGCTGCTGCTCCATATGTTGGCAGGAGGAGACCAGGGATCTTCTCCTCTATTCACAGCCTGTCAAGAATTTCATTTCCTCGGCCAACAACAGCAACAGAAAAACCTTAAGAACAGAACGATTGGGAAAGACTTCCTCTGGTTTTGGCACAGGAGAATGGCTTCTTCCCTCTTCTGTTCTCAAAAAACCTGGAGCTTCCTGGAGGCAAATCCTATTTGACTGCATTTAGTTCTGGTGGAGTGAGGTCTGCTGGGTCAGGCACAGAGAGAATGAAAGACAATGCCAAGAGATGTTAATATTTCTGCATTACTGAGAAAAAGTACTGCTCTCTCTAAAGGTGCCACATAAAGCACAAGTTGCAGACAAATTGTCATTAAGTTTGTTGGTTGGATGAATCCGGTTCCAGAGGAAAATTAACTCGGGAAAATGTATTTTCTACAAATTGCTGGAAAGAGTTGGTCAATTTACCAAAGTGGAAGGAGTAGACAGAGGGCACAGGAGGGGAAAAGCTTTCCTGGGTCAGAGATTCTGCTCTGCTGATTCAGGATCTCTCTTAACCTCATTAACAGTTGGAACTAGTGCTAATGATTGTTTTGAACCCTGCAGTGAGGCAATGGGAAATCGTTTACCAGGAAAACTTAAATGCAGGAATTATCCCACAGAATAATATTGCATTAGAACATTGATCAGCAGAATTGATCTCAGCATAACCCTTCCCTCTCAACGTGGCAGAATGCAATGGTTATTTCTAGTTGAAGCAGTGGCAGAAAATGCATAGAACCAGTTGCAGGCCTCAAAAGATCAAAACTTATCGATATTTAGCAGCTCTCCAGTGAGTTCTCTGTGGGCTCAGGTTCACTTTCTGAGAAAGAATGAGCCTTAAAATTGGTACGTGATCTGGGAGTGTGGCTTCCCTTTCACCTGAAGGAGGAATTTCCCCCTTTGCCCAGCAGAGCCCAGATTTTGAGTGTCCTGACCATGCAGAGCACTGGGGATGAGCAGGAGTCCCTATGTGGGGTGACATCTCTGCTTTCCCCTTGGTGTGATGTTAGTCACGAGGCTGCTGAGATCAGGCTCGGACAGAGGCTTTGTAATTCCTGCAGGACTTGCCTCGTTCTTACCCTGAGCTCCCTCCTGCCTTTGCACACTTTGCTGTGGCCGGAGCTGGGCTGGGGATCACCTGCAGCCTGAGGGATCAGTGGTGCTGCTCCCCAGCCCTGGAGCCTGTCCGGATTGCAGGGCAGATGCATTGAGTACTCAGAGTGCCCCAGTGCCTTCCCACTGTCCCTTTTCGTGCTCTGCAGGCCTGCAAAGCTCTGGTTGTTTGTGCAGCCACAGGTACAACGTGGTTCAGCTCCTGACCCCAGCCGTGCTCTCTGACATTTGCTGTTATGAAGAGGCTGCTCCTGCTCAGACATCATTAAATGGTCAGAACTGTCTCCCATTCCCAGAGCAGATGAAACCAATGGGGCATCAAAATGCCACACTGAGTCTGTTAAATGTGTGATTCCCATCGAGGTCTCCTTTTGCAGCCTCTGACCTTCTCCTCTGTTACTGTCACTGCCATTCTTTTATGGTCACTGGTGCGATGCCATTCCCGTCTCAGGGATGTGCTGCTCCAGCTCAGCAGTTCCTCAGAACCACCCAGGCTGATTCCAAACTGTGCTCCAGTAGTCCTGCATTTCTCAGGGCACATGGAAAAAGGGACAGTCTCATCCCTACCCTGACCTTCCCCTGGCACAGTTTGGTCCCTACCCCATCCCTGGAACAAGGCCTTCAGCAATAGATTGCAAAGGGACCAAGTGAGATTGTCATCAGTGCCAGCTCCTCCAGAGACCAGTAAACTGAGCATTCCTCCTGTGAGATCCTTGGAGATCTGACTGGAATTATTCCTGGGCCTGTAAACTGGCCAATGTCACCTGGGACACAGCCGTGACAGGAGTGTGGGAGGCCCTGTGTTCACCCCATTTGTCATGAGAACCCCTGACTTCCCTTTATCTGCTGATAAAAAGGTGACACTCAACCACCATAGATTTTATGCTTATTAACAAATCTTCACCTCCCAGCAGACTGATACAGGGATTTACTGACACTTTGTCACTGGTGACAATGACATATGTCAGACTCTGCTCCTGGGAGAAGACAAAATCCTCAAAATGTGTCTCCACACTTGTGTGACTTCAAACATTCCCTTTCTGGCGAGGCCTGATCCCTGAGCTTTGGCAGGATGTCAGGAGTGAGGAGAACACAACCTGGCCCACATCAATATCTCCCAGGTCACAGAGTCCCCTTGTCCCAGACGACAAGAAAGGCCATTGATTCTGCTCTGATTGCATTGATGCACAGTCTGTAATCCCGAATCTGCAAAAGAAAGTGGTGGAATTGCACCTCCAGGAAAAGTAGCTGATCCTGTGACCCATTGCTGTTATCTGATCTGCATCAGTCTCATCTTCCCTGTGCTCACATTGATCTCCTTGGGTTCGTGTTTTTTCACCAGTACTTTCATGGGAAGATGAAAAAGAAGGGTTGCCATGCACTGAAACAATAAATTCTTCAAAACCTGAGCAAGCTTTGAGATCTCTTCATCTTTGAAAGTTGCATGAAAGTGCTTTCCAAGGTGATAAATTAATGGATGTATCCTGAGTGATGACCACAGATTCAGACATTAAACAATGCAAAGAACTATTATCCCACTTCAGTGAAACAATTTTCCAGGAAACCACCGAATCATCTCGTTTCCTGATGGGAAGTCAGTGATTTAGAGATGGAATCTTCCGTTCCACAAATAAGCAATAATCTAGGAATGAGGAAAACCTCCCTGGATGCATTAGCTGAGGTCATCTTTCTTCTGCTCTCAAAGCTCCCTTCCCTGAGCACAGTCGGGGAGAATCCAGCCAAAAGCTGACTCCAGGCTTATCTAATGAAGCTGATATTGTGGACTCAGCACAGCCTGGATCCGGGCCAGGACATTAAGATGGAAACACCAGAGAGACCCTGAGTGAACAGATTTCTAATGGATAAGGAGCAAGAATCTTTTTCATCTGTTTTCATTTGCGTTGACCTCGCTGCATTATCTGAGGCCACTGGCCATGAGATAACGGCTCTTTCACCTGACAAAATTATTCTTTTCCCTAAAAGTGGCACGAGGGACTGGGGGAATGTGCTAAACCAGCCCAAATTATTTCAGGGACGCATATTAAATATTGAAGCAAAACATCTCTTTTGCCATTACATTTCAGCTTTGTTTAGTCCAACAGTTATCACAGGACAAAACTGTTTGGATGACCTGAAGTTTAAACACCAGCAACATAAAAAATGCAGGTTTACCTTGGGTGAGCAGCAAATCAACGAAACTGGTCAGAGTTTGGGTGAGATCAGTGTATTGTGAAGGAAAACTGGCAGAGACTCCTGAGGTAGAGCAGAGACAAGAGGAGCATTTGGGGGCAATGTCCTTGTGCCACACGTGCAGTCAGTTCATTCTGTGCACATCCAGGCGACTGCCTGAGTTTCTCCTTGTGTCTCACAGTGGCATCCATCTCCATTGGGCAATGTTTTCCATTATTATAATGTATCTACACTTATTTATGCTTTCCATCACCTCCTGGCTGCCCTGCAATCCCTGGGCACAAAGCCCACGGAGCCCAGGGAACTCTGGAGTGTGCACCACTCACTGCCATGGAGCCTGATCTCTGCTCTTCCCTCTGGGCTCCTTTACACTTGGTAATTATCCTGCCCTTCCTTTGAAAGATACTTTGCTCGTCTGGCACAGCAAAGTGGGAGGCAGATGGGTCTGTGGCTCTGAACTCCTGCAGGTCCCAGGGACCACTGCAAATGTCACCACAGTGCAAGCACAAGTTCTTTGTTTGGGACTCTGTCTTTTGTAAAATAAATACACAAGTTATATTTTTGGACAAGGGAACAGAACCGTCCCAAGCTAAACCACTCCATCCTTATTCCCCTTGGATGAAACTCCTCCCCAAATGCATTTTGACCTCTTGGAAAGAGGCTGAGGGGATGGTGGTGGCAGAAGTGAGTGGGTTGTTGGTGTGGTGTGTAATACACTGTAAAGTGTATCAACCTGCAATATCCCAGTCTGGGTCCAGACAGAGGAGTGCAGCCCCCAGGAACACAGAGCAGCTCCTCTTCTGTCTGAGCTGAACTCACCTTAATGAAGGAATTCTGCAACTGAAGTGTTGTCCAGGCAGAGAACAGTCTGCTCCACTGAGCAGTGTTCTCCTCAATAACAACATCCTTTGTGGAGAGGAGGCACAGACAAACCATTTATTATATCCAAATCCAAATTCTGGACAACAATTAAAAAAAAAGAATTAATTTTAGGGAAATATGTGCAGCCATTTCAGGTGTGGGAGGAGAGTTTAATCTTTAGGTCTGTTTCCCTGAGGATTGACATTATATGTTAAAAAAATCCCTGTCTGTAATTATAAAGTAAGTGATAAGCATCCAATGACTTGTTACAGGACCCTTTTGTTGCCTTTATTGCATGATAAGGAGCAGTTGCTGTGTAACCTTGAGTCTGGGCAAATAACTCATGCTGAACACACTGCGACAAAGATGCCATTTTGGCAGGGCTTTGATGTAGGTCATTTTATTACCAGGCTGGATCAAACTACAAACTGATGTTAAACTCATGCCAAGAATGCTAATAATTCCCTGATCAATGAGGTGCTGGGCTGCTCAAGACAAGTGGTGGAGGCAAAAGGCAGACACAGAAAATCTGGGATTCCTCAGGCTGAGGAATTACAATCCTTGCATTAGTTCGAGTTTGCTTTACTCCAGGGGCCCTTTGCCAAGTGCTGGACAGGACAGTGTCACAAAGTATCTACTTCTCTTTATTTTTCTTGACCTTTATGTGCGAGTAATTTTTATAGTTCCATTAACTAGTCAGATCATTTGCAAACCCCTGTACAAAGTGTATTATGAGGAATGCCTTGGGGACCATTGTATCCTATTATGTTGAATGTTAATAGAATGAAAAATTAATTTCAGCTCCAAAGGCTGGAGCAAGGCAAGACTTCCCTTTTATAGGAGAAATTCAAAATTTTATTTGCTGTGATAAAACTTTAGAGTTGTACCCTAATATGACCTTTAGAGGCCTGGTTTGAATCAGATGGGGCAGGAATCTGACTATTTGCCTCCTTATTTATGATTATTTATCTCAAATAAAAGAGTTTCTGTGCCCCCCACGTGTGGGATTGGTCACTGGTGAGCTCAGAGCTGCTCATGTAGCAAGTGAATCAACCAGAGATGGGAGAACCCACAGCTCCAAGTGTCTTTACCTTACTTGACTCTTTAATTGCTCATTAAACATGGTTATCTTCAGCCATGCAGAACTTCAGAACACCTCAAAACAAGGATGCAGTTCTTTAAGTAATTTTTTATTACCATTTTTCTCTTGTTTCTGAGTCTCTCAGTGAAGTCTTTCCATGGGGCTGGAGCACTTCTGTCCTTACACAAGTGATCAAATAAACTTCATTAACTTAATTATTGACTATTTTATGTTAACACATGATATGTTCATGTGGAAATCAACTAAATTTAGACCAGTAATGAAGAGTTGTGTTATTTGGAAAGACCAAAGGACCAGTCCACCATCAACCTTCTTGCTCACAAATTTTGCCTGGAGATGAGAATGTGGTAAAAAATGGTAAAAATGTTCCACATTTAACATGTGAAAATGATTTATGATTATAAATGTCCATCCAGGCAGCAGTGAAATCACAGTTTTAATTTCCATATCTCTCATAAAATTAGCAGGTAAGAGTCACACCCATGAGAAATGTCCTGTTACATGAAGCTGTGCAGGGCACAGTTCCCAAGGTGTCCCTGTCCCAGCACATCCTGGATCTTCTGTCACACTGGAGTTGGGATAACAAACCGAGGTTGTGGGTGTTCCATAGGTGGATTCCTCCTTGTTCTGGAGAACCTGCCATTTCCCAAAGATTGTGTGGTGAAAACGTGTCTGTTTTTACTGGAAAGTCCTGTTTATCTTCATCCTTGTCTTGAACTCCATCCTTAAGCTGCAGCCTGGGGTTCTGTCTCCAGAAATCCTCACCCCGGTGAAATAAATGCACAGAAGATGAGGCCAATTAGTGACTGGAGAATTAGCCGTGAATATTTCATGCCCACTGCAATACTGTCTAAACACAAGAGATGAAATCAGGATAAATTGCATTTGTGACGTGCAGCAAGCGTGGAAAGGAAATGACTGATTTAGAAAGCTCTTGTACTTGGTTTAATGGGGCAACATTAAACCCTGCTCACCTGGGATGTGGTGATACAGAGCAGGAAGGTTTGTCCCTCAGGGTTGGTCAGAATGTGGTTTGAAGCTGGATTTGAGTGTTTTGTGAACAGCTCGGGGGGTTTGCTCTGCACTGACCCACGCCCAGAATGGACAGCAAAAGGTTTCCAGCAGCTTTGGTTGCAGCCTGAGTGCAGCTCCAAGGTGGAGCCAGTGGGGAATTCCAAACAGAATGTCAGGTGGAGCAGGAACCCTTCAAAGGCACAAGACCAGCAGAGAACTTATGGCCCAGGAGGTGCCTGGGGAGTGAAAGGATGTTTCACCTGCAGGCCCAGAGGGTTTTCTGGCTGATTTCAAGTGAATTGGGAAGTTCAACCTCATTTTCAGTGTAGCAGCACAAAGCTCCTCCCCAAATCTGCTTTGCTGGTCTGGTTTCAGACAGGAATTAATTCATCTTCGTCTTGGAGTGAGTCTTTTGTAGGCCAGTTCTTGGTTAAGTTAAAACACCGCCCACATTTCCCATGTGCTACAAACACACAGGATGTGCAGCTCTGGGTTATATATGACAAAAATCACATATATCATATCTCTATTAAATATATGTATATATAATATTTTTTATTCGAGTGACCTCATTGGCCACTGCATCATAATCATGTTGGTCTGGATGGAAGTGATTATTCCAGCTACACCATGTTTGAATCCCTGACACACTGAGTTTGGCAGTGTCCTAAGTGTAATAAAGTCCAGCCCTTGAAGCAGTAACTCAGTCCTGTCCGAGGTTTTGGGGTGTGATGGGCAGGTGGGCACAGCCTGGGGACTGTCACACAGTGAAACAGCACAGGAGAAGGGAATTCTTACAAACAGGAGCTGCTCCTCAGCCAACCAGTTTGGCTTAGTGTGAGCCTTGAGGATGAACTTTCCAACAGTGAACAAGTGAGATGGAGAACACTGGAGTCAGGGGAAACCTGATGAGCTTGGAAAGACAAGTCTGCGCTTACACCTACTGCATCTTGTAGGAAAATTATTCACTTTTCCTTGAGCTATTTTTTACAAATCTATTTTGGATCTTAATACACTTTCAGGACTGAGCTCCAGTTTATCTCATGAACAGTCACAACTTGAGTGCAGTGAGAACCTGTTGTTCTGTAATATAATAATAATGTCAGTTTGGAAAAACCTTTGTTGTAAAGCAAAACTGCTAACCAAAGGAATTTCTGGTATTAATGTTTTTCATTACAAAGGGCCGAAGTGACAAATGAATTTATTGTTGTCGAGAGACCTGTATTTTATTTTGGTCACTTAGCAATAATTAAATCTTGTGAGTAATTATTTATGTGTGTGTGTTTGCTTTGTTTAATACTTTTTAAACAAAACCCTGCTCTCTAAGGCGTATTTAGGGTATGTTTAGCAACCATTTACCATGTTTCCAATCCTGTGTGTTGTTTCCCTCAACAGCTCTGTGCACAGAGGAGTGTGTGCATGGAAGATGTGTCTCTCCTGACACGTGTCACTGTGAACCAGGATGGGGAGGCACTGATTGCTCCAGTGGTGAGTAAAGATTCCCCAAGTGGGATCAAGATACATGTTGCTGTGAAAAAACAGGCCTTGTAAAGCTGTGGCCTTAGAGCTTGGGTACTTTTAAGTGGCAAAATGAACATCGTCTGTTGGTTATTTCGTAAGAATTAATGTTGTTGTGGGGGTTGGAATGAGATGATCTTTAAGGTCCCTTCCAGCCCAAACCATTCTGGGATTCCATGAGGATGTGACAATGTCCTTTTCCAGGGTAGTGACGTTGGCCTTTTTTGTTTGTGTTTTACAAAGACGTGTGAAATGCAGTGGAAGATGCTCTTAATGCTTTTGGTTATTAGGATACCAGTGAGATAATAGAGTCACAGTATGAACTTTTTCTCTCTTAAATCTTTAATACAACACATTCCTCATGAGATACCCCGTGCAGCCCTTTGGAAATCACTCTCCAGGCAGAACCCTTGTCCTGTTAAACCTCTGGGAGTTTTACCATTGACTTTTCAGGCAGCCCAGCCCTTCCGATTTGCAATCCATACCTTAAATCCATACTGCAGGAGTTAGGGAAGAGGTGGAGCTGGGAGTTCTGCACCTTCTGCTGGGGAATTAATCCACGCACTTGCGACTTTCAGTTGTTTGAGGTGTTGAAGCTGTGTTTGCTAAACTCTCTGAACTGGCAGCATGAGTTTGGCTCTGTGGTTGGTTCGTGGTGGAGTGGAACGGGAACACAAACATCTGATGGTGTAACACAGGCCCGATGCCTTATTGACAGAACACGAGTCAGCTTGTTAAATAAAGTCAATTTGTGCACCAGGCAAGTAAATAAAGGTGCATGGGGAGAGATGCTGTGAAAAGAAACTGAATGGACGTTTCATTTGGTGGTTATTTCTCCCGTTCTCTCAAATTGATTGGGATCTTAAGAAAAGCATCATTACCAGGAAAAAGGTACCAGAAAAGGGATCTGTGGAGGGAGGCATCAGAGGGGGATGGGAATTAGATGTGGCAGAGGATGAACCCCTCCAGAGGCTGAAGGCACAAAACCATAAAATAACTTCCAGATCTGGAAACAGTGTAGAGACTGCTCAGGTTCCTGATGTCCCTCAGGGACTGCAGGAAACAGGGAAGGAGCAGGGAGGGAGGGCTGCTGGCCAGAGGAGCTGTGGCTGCCCCTGGATCCCTGCAAGTGTCCAAGGCCAGGCTGGAGCAGCCTGGGACAGTGGGAGATGTCCCTGCCCATGGATGGGGGTGGAATGAGATGAGCTTTAAGGTCCCGTCCAGCCCAAACCATACCTTTGACTCTAAGGACAGAAACAAAGGCTGTGCTCTGGGGATTGAAGCAACCTTCTGGGATTACCTGGCATGTAGGCCAGGGAAGAACTGGGCAGCATGACTTACTAAATATCTAATTTCTAACAATATTTTGAAAAGGAAAATCAGTGCCTTAAATTGTGAGATACTGTAAAGATTCTCAGGAACTCATTTTATCTTTTGATTAATCTTAGCACTAGATACGTTTAACTGAACAGCCAGGGAGCATTTGCACCGACAGTAGCTAAAAATAATAATAGTAAAAAATACTGTGACAACTATACACACGGAGATGTATTCATTTATACACATGTGCTCACACAGAGTCACAAACACCCCACTCTGTGGGAAATTGCAGGGAAGGGAGAGGATGTCAAGTGGTCTCAGAGTGGTCTCAGGCTAAAACTACCCAGTGACTCTTATTAAATTGCCCTAATCATGCAAGTGGAGATAAAAGAAAAAGAAGGTTTTTCCTATATTGAATATTTAGCTTTTTAAAGTAATTAGGAATATTAAAGCCCTGACAATGATTGAGATAGAAACATTATTCATAACTTTTATTTCCGCACTGGGCAGCGATCCAGGATATTTCATTTATGAGGCTTCAGAGGTGGAAGGAGAAGCGTTAGCCAATTCCTAAATTAAATATGCCCTGTTAACTTTTATAAATGATAGCCCAGAATTAGCTTCAAAATTTAAGCTTTCATTTTATTAATATAATTACTGTGTTTGCTGGCCTACAGTGCCCATTGTCGTTCATTCCATTTGTTGCACGGCGGGCAACACGTGTTCCTGTCCAAGGGCTCGTCCCACCAGCACTGCCCAGGTTAATGCCCAGAGCACTGAATGGTCCCGTGGAATTCCAGAGGATTGAATGGTCCTGTGGAATTCATCTTTTACTACCCCTGGGAGCTGCTCACCTTTGTGCTTGACACTACAAATTTGGGTGACTTTATTGTCAGGAGACTTTGTTTAAAGGTTTAATTGAAATGGGTGTTTCAGCTGATGCAGTGCATTGTTACTCCAAGTATTTCTTGGAAATACGTGGGAGCTTTGCCTGACTGAGGTTACCCAGGATCTCCTGTGTTGAATCATGTCTTACTGCTCTCCTATCACAATGTGCAAACCATTTTTCACTTCTACTGCAATAATGTATCGCCTGTGCCCGATTTCTTCCTCTTGTTTCATTAATATTGCGCAGCTACTCTGCAGGTTACGTGTTTGCAGTGCCAGCCGTGCTTTGGGATGTTCCTGCAGGGATAAACTGGTGGAGCTCTAGAACCTGCCTGGGTCCCAGGGATTCTGGGCAGTCACAGGCATTTTGCTTTTCATGTTGGCTGTTTGAAGCGATTGCACTGGGGAAGGGATCGGCAGCCAAAACACTCCCTTTAAATTTAGAAAACCTCCCAGGAGCTGGAATGGTTTCCTGGATGAAGGCAATACTGGGAAGTGAAAGAGCCTCCCTGACACGGCGGGTTGTGTGTTGTCCTTTACTTGGGGAACATCTGAGGACACTCCTCCTGAGATACTATTTCAACAAGACCATTATTGCCTCCTAAAGGAAAAACTTCCCCTGGATTGATGGGTGAAATTCCACCATAAGCAGAGCTCCAGCACAAGGTCCAAGTGTCATTGCAGAAGTGAAGTCAGAGCCAAGTGTTTTTCTTCTTTTGGTGTCCCTGTGGCAGGAGGATTTGGTGTGGGTTCTGACAGAGCCCTGGTTTCCCTTGGGGAGGCAAGGCTTTGGTGTTAAATGCAGTTTCCCTGTGTTATTGTTCCCCCTTGGCTAAAATCTTCTCAGTCAAATGTTTTGAATAGTCACAGCTACAGCCTGTAGCCATGCAAACAACATCATCCGCTTGCTCAGACTCGGTTTCGTGCTTTCCTAGAGCTCCAGTCACAGAAGTTGCTTTTCAGTGCGGCTTTCCAGCGAGTGCTCACGGTGCGTGTTAGAGTTCATCTGTTGTCAAGGTTAAAATAACTTCAGATGAATTGCTAAACAATTAGAAAAACCCCAGTGCCATATTCAGCTCTGCATGGCTCTGTACCTGTGTTTTACTCCATGCTGCTGTACATCTGCCCATGCCCACAGGCCAAGCCTTCATTTCATGCTGTAAAGCTGCAATATATTAAGGCTTGATTACCATAACAATAAAAAGAGAAGTAATGAGGTATTAACTAAAGCAGCTCTTGAATAAAATGCTTTCAGCGTTTTAATGATGCTAAAGAACTAAAAGTCTTAAAAAAACCCCCAGCCATACCTTTCCTTTCCCTTTTAACTTGTTTTATTAAAATCACGCCTGTTTGGTCCATGCAATCTGCACTGTTGGGTTTTTTTTAAATACAAAGCAAAAGTGGAAATGCTCTGTGTGAACTTACCTGCTCACCTGTCCAATTATTTCAAAGCAATTAACTTCAAAACAGTTGAAGTTCTGGTAGGAATATAATCAGTTACCTGGCCTCTTCTGGGTCTTGCTAACAGCCATCTATATTTGCAGGCAAGGAATTGAATCCTCTCCTTAACACATAAGTAGGACTTTTTCATCTTCAGATTGTTTGGGGATGTTGTTGAGTTGGTTGTGAAGAAACAGCTAAAAAAGGCATCAGTGAGACCTGAACAAGCCTCTCATAGAACTCCTCAGGCCTGTGAGGAATGAGGTGGAGTTTCTTTCAGGATGCTAATCAGGCAAGGTTATTGAAGACTCTTTTTTCTCATGAGCATTTTCGTTATGGGGAAGATGACAGATATCTTGGTGGTTAAGAGGGGATACACACAAAATAAGGGGCAACAGGTAGGAATAAGAAAGTTCAGAGCAAAAGCTCTGGATCAAGAGCGAGGATCTCCCTAATTGTGTGTGCCAGTTTGGGGAATTTCAAAGAAAATGGACAGAGAGGCTGTAATGAAAAAAATAAAGTGGTTTCAAAGTGTTTGCTTTGCTATTAGTAGTAGAAAATACAGTACTTGCCCAAAGTGTAATTAAATTGGCACAATAATGCCAAGGCATCTTTCTTTTGCTGTGTCACCTGGGGCAGAGGGGTTGTGGTATTGCTCTGGCACAACCTGATCCAGCGTGGATCCAGGTATGGACAACAGAGTTTTGCTTGGAAAAGATGTTCTGTACAAACTGGGAGCCAGAACCTATTTCATCCTTCCCTCTTTGTCAGGAATAGCCAAGGTCATAGGCAGGGGCAGGTGGAACATCCCAGCAGGATCCCTGGGAAGGGTCTGGCCCTGGAGCAGCTGGATGCTGCAGTCCTGAGACTGCTGATGAATGAGAAGGGCAGGGCCTGGGCTAAATCTGGAGAGGGTGGTTTGACAGGCTGTGAAAAGCAACAGCAGAACTCCCAGGAGAAAAATGGAGTGTTTTAAAATGAGGCTGTGCTGGTTTTCAGGCTTGAGTTTGGCGTCCGTGTTCTCAAAATGTTTTGAACTATTTCTGAAGAAAAAACGGAGTTCAAAGGAAGGACTCTTGGTTTGTGAATACAGGCTCAAACAAAATTCAGCCTAATGGGAGAGACTGATCTGCCAGAGTCATTAGCTGGTTTCCCATCCTTGGGTTCTTAGGACAGGATTGACTGGGAAACCAGCAATGTCCACCAGAGAGGGGCAAAGGTACAGGACGTCACCTGTTCAAACTGTTAGTGTGCCCCAGGGACGTGTGCCCATGGTTCTCGTCAGGGATTTGTCTGTGTGTGGGTTTGTAGCCAAGTGCCAGATGAGGTGACAGAACCAGGTGTGATGTTCCTGCTTCCACCACAGCCCCCGTGTTTCATTTATCTTTCCAGCTGTTGAGTGCAGTTGCAGTTTCTAAAGATCTGTTTGAAGCTGTTAAACTTCAGTCGCAATCCAGTCTTAATTATTGCTTTGACTGAAACAGGATTTCATATCCATAGCAGGCGGACTTCAAAGTTTTAATACACTTTTCATTTAAGCCAAGCTCAAATTACAGCTTAATTTTGATGTGATTTGCAGACTCAGTGACAACCGCATCATGCAAAGAGATGCAAATGTGTAAAAACAAGCTCCAGCGAGGCTCATACGAGGATCTTTCCGCAGCAATTACAGGGTGGAATTGATTTCTGCCTCTCTCAGTTCTAACAATTTGCTCTTCCTTAAACTTGAAAAACACCCAGCTCCCTTCAATCACTGCTGAACTGGTGTAATCAGGTAAACAGCTTGTGTTTAATTTCTGCCTCTGCTGGATGTTGGGCCCACGCAGTGGGGCTGGAGCCCCAGGTTTCCTGTGGGAACAGTCCCTGTGGCAGCAGCTCTTCCCGGGCCCAGCCCACGCAGGACAGGCTGTGACAGGGAGTGAAGTGTAAACACAAGCTGCTGTGCAGTGCCTTGGGAGCACCGCAGCACGGCCTGCCTGCATCACACGCAGCCTTTGGCTGCAGGAACGTGGGCTAAGCCAGCATTTTTCATCCTCTGTGAGTGTTTAGTCTCTTGCTGGAGCTCAATCCTTTGTGGCAGCGTCTCCTCACCCTGTTTGGGGTGCGTGTCCTCTAAGCTTCCATGAGTTGGCCGCTGTGGAGGGGCTGCAAGCTCATGGAAAGGCACTGGAGTCACGTTATCCTGGGATTTTCTGACAGTGACAGGGCTGAGCAAAGGGCAACTGTTGGTTCTGGAACAGGAAAGATGGACTGAAGATTTACTTTGGGAAGGAGCTGCTTCTTGTAGTTCCATGTGCTGCACTGATGATGAATAGATCAACTGCCAGTTGTTTGAGTCTTGTACTGAAGTGGGGGAAAAATAGAAATTCATCACCCTGTGTCCTTTTACTTTTCACCTTCATCTTCCTGTCAGAGTCTGGGAGAGTTCTTCCTTCCCTAAATCAGCTGCTTGTGTCTAAAGCCAAGGTAGTCACAGATCATTTCCCCAGCAGTCCCAGAACCCTCTGAGACTCCCTCCACGGGATGATTTTGAGGAGTCAGTTGAGCTGAGCTGGCTCTGTCTGCTCCAGTCCCTGGAGCTCTGTGTTCAGCACTGCCCTGCTCTCAGGGCTTCATGTACTTCATGCATATGAATAGTCCTTTTAAAGGCAATAAGGAACAACCTTAATTTACTTAAGTTAGAGAAATGCTTAAGCTGTTCTCTGAGTGAGAACTTAGGAGATGAGGTGGGTGTAGATCTCTTTAGGGACCAAGACTTACTGAGGATCATCCAGGCTCAGCAAGGCCATGGCCAAGGCTTTAGGGCTCACAGCTGCCAGAGGGGAGGTGAGCTGGATGGGAGCAGGAAATTCTGTGTTCCATGGAACAAACTGATGGCTGGTTCTGTGTGCTGGGAACCTGTGGAGGATCAGTGTGAATTCATTCTGAAAACCACTGGGAGAAGCTGTGGGTGCAAAGCTTTCCTGATTCCTGTCCCTAGGGCAGCACCGACACTTCCCGAGGGAGTGTGACCTGCCATTTAGATTTTGGAGCAGAGTATGAAGCTTTGGGTTATCCATGGAAGTTCTGTCCCAGGACAAGACCTCTGTGTTGCTGAGGGGTTTGTAACTGAGCCCTCCCTGCACAGCAGAACCCCATGGAACCTGGAGCACAGCTGCAACATCTGGATCTAGGGATCAACGATCTAGGGAATGGCTCAGCAGATGACTAAAGCTTCAAGGGTAACTTGGAGTAAATGAAACCATGGTTACAAGAGTGAATGGGCTCAACACATTCCCGTGCAGGTTTGAGTGGTTATGCCAAGGGGGAATTTGGCTCCCAGACATCTTTCCTTGGCTGCCAAAGTGGTGAGAGCAGAGCTGACTTCCCAGAGAGGCAGCGAGGGTGACGAGTTGTTAGTTTTATTAATTTGACTGAGGTTTTTCTCACTTTAGACAGAGTAATAGCTATAAAAGAAAGAACCCACTAAAATATCCTTTTTAATGAACTGAATTGCTAATGCTGAATTTCATTGCTGGAGCATCTTGCAATAATGTGGCTTTAAATGTGCACTACACAAATGAACAGACTTTAGATCAATTTAAAAGTACCATTGGTATAATTTTATGGCCTGGTCACTAAGAGCTGTCACTTGGAGAAAGGAGCAAAATTTCCTCTCACAAAGAGCAGGAAAAAATCTGAGCTATGGACACCCACTCAAAAATATTCCTGGGATTTTTGCCTGCTAACAAACAGAAAAGAAGAAGACACAGTGGTCCTTGGGAAAGCTTCTAACCCACTTGTCTTTGTTAGGCATGGAGAGGTGTTTCAGGGAACGCTTGGAGAGGGCAGAGCTCAGCTCACAGTCCAACACCGAGGAATCAGAAAAATCCCTGGGAGCTGTTCCAGGCTCCTGAACCTGCAGAAGCCTCAGACCTGCTCTGACTTTCTGGGTTGTGAGTAACTGTCCCCAAGGACACAGGCTACCACTGGGAAGGGCCCTCCTGCCCCGTCCAGTGCTCTTAGGATTGTTCAGAAGCTGCTGTTCTCCCCAGTTACAAAACTGTTTTCTGGGCAGTCTTTAAGGATTAAAGTCAAAAGACGAAGCCAAAGGTTTAATTCAAAAATCAGACTTGTAATCTGCCTCAGGCCTCCAGCAGCTAGAATTTGCTAGAAAATAACAGATGTTCATCACCCAGGGTTGGACACAAGCCTTCCTGTGCCTGGATCCCTGAGAGCTGAGGCACAGCCAGGAAATCATTCCAGCAGCACCAGTGCTGTGCCCAGGCATGGGGGCCAAGGGTGCAGGGAGAAAGGGTGTGGGTACACAGCTTTCCTTGGGAGTGAGGGTCTAGATGTCAATCCCAGTGCTACAGACAAAGATACTAAAATACTTTATTTCAGGAAACAGCAGCTGGGTGTACTTTGATTATACTTTGAAACAGTCCCAAGCCCTGGTGCCCCCACCCCTCCCACCCCCGCCCACTGCCCTGGTGCTCAGCACGGGCAGTGTCTGCACCAAAGGAAGTGTCACACGCTGAAATTTGTCCTCAGACTTCACCCTGATTTGGTGTGAACTCAGATAAGCCTCCACAGGGTGGGGAGTCCTTATTTCTTCTTGATTTCCGTGGGGGTTGAGTGTGTTTGTCGTGTGGATTGAGCTTAAAAGGGATGGCAAACTGTGGTGGGCTGGGAAGGGCTCAGCCATCCATTAATATCCTCGCTAAAGACGAGTGAGGCTCTGATGTACAGCTGGCCTTGGTGTCTTGGGTGGGTTGCTTTTAAAATACAGCCTGGAGGCAGCTTTACTAATTTTAGAGATGTGATGATCAGATCTGCAGGAGGCTGCACTGAAATGGTGCAACATGGCAGCTTAAAATGAGACTGGTGAGTTCCTCCGTTGCCTGGTGGGGATGTGGCAGTAGATTGGATAATTCTGTTATTTAGTGTTTTAGAAGTCTTTCCATGTCAATAAAATACTTGTGTGTGAATAAGAGACCTTCTAAAGCAAAACCTAGAGATGAATGTGCTGTTGTACAGGCAGCACCCTTCGGAGTTTCTCTTTCCCACAGCCTTACACTCACTTGCACCTCTGGTAGCTTCTCCTTGCAAGAGGAGGCCATGATGGCCTTAAATCATGTGTAAAATGAGAAAGTTTCAGGGAGTTTTCCTTGTTTTACCCAGTGTTTGTGGTATTGTATGACAGCGAAGCTCTGAAGTGAAATATTTTCAGAAGTTTCTCTGAGAAATCCTGTTCTCCTAAATTACAGCCATGAAAATCCCTCTTAGGCCCCTCAAACCATTCCCTGAGTTTGTGGTGCTTATAAACCACTGACAAAGCGTTTGGCACCCGAGCAGATACCTTGTGTCCCCAGTGAAATGAGTGTTTGTTGACAGCTTGTCTGCCTCGGTGGTGTGGAGAGAAATAATGAGAGAGCAGAGGACTCAGCAAGTGCAGATCTCCCTGTAAATCAGGGCTGGCACATCAGAGCCCTCCCTCCACCCGTGGCAGGTGAGCGTTTTGTTCTCACTCTGATCTTGCTTTGGCAGGGAGTGCAGGGCCCATCCTTCTCCATAAGGAAGAGGGAATGTGTCGTGACCGAAGGAATAAATGAGCAGATGGTGAGGCAGCATCACACCTGACACTCCAGAGGAGGTGCTTGTAGCATCACCACCTCTTGCAAACAGAGCTGTGGATGGAGCCCAAAGCCAGGAAGAGCAGGGGGAAGGTGATATGCGTGGAGACATGGAGAGAAATCAGGGCAAAATACAGACTGAGACATGACAGAGAAGGAATTTGGGGAGGAAAAGGGAAAAATGAGCAAGGTGAGACAACAGCCAGAGGCAGGTGGGGATGGAAGAGGAGGTGAGTGTGCAGGGAACTGGACTTGGGACAATCCAGAACTGAATTTGGATGTTTTACAAAACGAGCACTGTGAGACGCCCAGAATCTCAGCCTCGGCAGCAAACAGTTCCTGGCTGATTCTGCCTAGCAGAAATTAGAGTTTTTGTCAACATCAGAAAGTGAAATGGAAGCAGAGAGGACAGAATGGTGGTGGGAGATGCCCCAGGCAGGGCAGTGAGGGTGAACATTGTTTCGGTTCCAGCTGGAATGGAGTTATTTCTCTGCCCAGTTCCTGGTCCAGCGCTGTGGTTTGGATTTAGTCTGAGAATAATGTTGGTCACACACTGCTGGTCTGGCTGTTGCTCGGCAGTGCAGAAAGTCAAGGACTTTCCGTTTTTCCCTGCTCTGCCAAGGAGGAGCTGCAGGAGAAGCCAGGAGGGAGCATGGGCAGGACAGCTGCCCTGAACTGGGCACAGGGATATTCCAGGCCATGGGATGTTGTGCTCAGTGGATAAACTGGAGGGAGTTGGTCAGGAGTTGCCTATCTCTGTTGTTGTTATTATTATTACTAATACTACTAATTATTATTATTATTTTTATTACTGTTTTATCTCAACCAATGTGTTTCACCCTTTTCTCATTCTCTCCCCACTCCATAGCAGAGTTGAGTGACAGGCCGGGTGGTTCATAGTTGCCATCTGGGTTTAAACAACAACAAGAATCTAAACCAGGTGACAGCCTGACAGGGGAAAGATTTAGAGGTGCAGTGCTCTGGTTAAAGTGGCATTTGTCTTTTTTGGGGGCCGGCAAAAAAACCTGTTTAAGTGTTTATGGAGGGATGGAAACATCTGTTCTGCAGCAGTCACGGGCACTATGGCTTCAATAAACACTGGGTGATGTTTAGACACCATGGATTGAAGTGGGATGCTGGAAGTTATAGTGCATCCAACTGCCCAAACTGCCTTTTCTTGGCCTGGAAGGACCGTGCAAGCGAAGAAAGTGCCGTTTTCAATAGCTGGGCTTTATTTTGTTCCTGACAGGTAGGTTAGGTGAAATACCTGGAATTTGCACATTAAGGAAAATTTATCCAGTCAGGAGTTCACTTGTGTTGCTGCACTCCTGAAAATACTTTACACCTTCAGCCTTGACCCTTCCTTACACCATTTGATTGCCTTGAACGTGTGTTCTCTAACAAGCACATCCTCCACTCGTTTCCTTACAGCTCAAAAATGCCTGATTCAGTGCAGGGAAACTGCAGGGTTTTATTTATTAAACAGGCCTGTGTTAGCCCAGCAGAATACCTGAATGTTTGGGGGGTGAAAACGAGAGTTCAAGAGACCTCAGTCTTGTTCAAGGAAAGACGGTGAAGACCGTTTGTCAGGGAAGCTGGGAAGAGACCCAAGTGTCACAGATGTAGGTGTCACTCCCTTTGTGATGACAAGAACTCATGAAATACGACCCAGGAGATGAGTAGAGTCAGAGAATAACAATGCACATCGAGTTTCTGGGTTGTGGAGTAAAATAAAAAGACATCTGCTACACAGAGACTTCTGCTTGAAGAGCTACAGAGACTTCAGTGCAGAGAGGTGCCAAAGGGAAAGAAAACCTGTGACAAAGATTCCCATCCACAGCTCCTTTGCAATAGTGAGTTTGCAGATCACAGGATATTCTGAGTTGGAAGGGACCCACAAGGATCATCGAGTCCAACTCTTAAACAGCACCACTGTCTCCCTGGAGGAATCAAACCCAGGTCCCCCACATGAGACACTCACCACTCTACCGAAGTGGATCCTGTTACTAAAGTGCTTTTATCCACTTCCATGGCTTTGGGGTGTGTTGTGCAGGAAGGATTTTGGCCCCATTGGGAAGAAAGGTAGAGACTAGGTGGGAATGATGTGTGTATTGTTGCTGAGAGTATTTTGTATCAGGAAGAGCTTTGTGGACATCAAACAGAAAGGAGAGAGATAAAACACTCGTTCTTTGATTTTGGAGGGTAGTCATTCAACAAAAAAGTCTCTGCACTTCATCATTTCCATTTTCAGGAGCTTTCCTGCCTATCTCATGTGACGGCCAGAGACTGCCAGGCTACATAACCCTGTCCAGAATGCTTAAAAATGCATCAAACTCAGGGCAGAGGGTGAAATTCAGGGTGAAATTAACCTGCAAAAATTCAAATTTCAGCAGAAGATAAAACGGGAGACAAGGGACATTGGGGGTTGTTTTAAGGTAAAGGTTTCTTACCCTTCCTCCTGCCTGCTAAAATCCCACCTCCACGAGCCCCGTGGACAGAGCTGCAGCACTTCAATTATGTAGCAGTATGAGTAAATCATGAAAATTGATTGCAGGAGGGTTTTTAGCCAAGGACCAAAGTCTGATGCCCTCCTGACTTACTTAGATTGCAGTGATGGTTTCAAAGAAACATCAAAGCCTGCAAACAAACTGCACAAGGAGGCAGGTTTGCAGAGAGACACGAGGATTCATGTGGAAGGTCAGGTTTTTTCCATAGGATTTACACCCTTTGTTGCCAGGGCAGGAGGTGGGGAGACATGCCTGGAAGCCTGGGAGTTCTTGGGAATCCAGGATAACATTTACTTCATCTCTACTTTGGTCTGTCTCTCTTAGTGCTTCCCCATCACAGGGCATCGAGTTCAGGTGGGAGAGCAGGAAGAAAACACTACTTGCATTTCTGCAAAGATTATCTCCATCTTCGAGGACAAACTCCAGCCACTGGAATTGCCCAGATTCCAGTTTGGGAGTGCCAGTAAAGCATGGTTATTCCTCCTTGCAGATTTGGTGGGGTTATGATACACGGGAGTTTCAGGACAGAGCCCAGGGGATTTGTTTTGAACATCAGGGGAAGGATTACTTGTGTCTGTTGGGATGAGATGGTTCCAGCCCACTCTGGGTTTTTAGGGCTCACCCCTCCATGAGATCTGTACAAGTCTCACCGTCTCTCACCCTCAGCTTCTGGGCTCCAGGCCCCTTTAGGTGCTCAGATCCACAGCTCAGAGCTCAGTCAAATACAACAAGTTCCATGTAGGCTCCAAAACCCTCCTCTGGTGTAATGGTGATTAAATACTGACACAGAGATTGTGGAGTCTGTCCTTGGAGATATTCAGAATTCAACTGGACTCGATCTTTGGTGACCTGTTCCAGCTTCCCCTGCTTTGAGCAGGAGTTCAGCCTGGATGATCTCCAGGGGTCCTTTCTGCCTCAGCTATTCTATGATTCTCTGAATTGTTTCATTCCTGTAACTTTAGTGATCTCTGAATCAGAGCAAGAGGCTTAGAGAATTCTTGGGTATGTTGGAAAGCACAGAATATCCAAACAGGAGGTCAGAGCATTCTGGAAGCCCGTGGGAATCTTCTGCATATGAGAGCAGAACTTCAGTATGGTGAGCCTGTCCAAAGAATTACGTGGTTATTCTCATTCTGAAATCCTGAAATGCCATGGAAATTCTTATGACAGGATGTATTTTCCTCAGTATATTCAACAGTATGAGTAGAATTCCTTACTCATATTCAGGAACTCAGGCTCTGTTCCCAGCTCTGTGTCTGGACTGCTGCATCATTCTGGACACGTCCTTTCCCTCTTTTCCATTTACTGGTGTGTGCAGTGGGGATCCTGACTGCCTTTGGGTGGGATACTGGGGTTTCTGGCTGAAATAGATATTTCTCCTTGAAACAGTGAGATGAAACGCTGTGAGCTGTGAGGTGAATGGATGTGTTCCCTCTGACAGAAAGAAATGACATTAATGAATTACTTTGACACACGGTGCTGGTGTTGCTCTCTGCCTTGGAGATGACCAGATGTTGGGTTGCTCTTGCAGGATGCCACATGTTTGGATGTATTAGGAGGTGCATTTTTGCTGGGTGTGTGACTATGACAAATTGAGGCCCAGCCAAGCCGTTAACTTGCTTCGAGGCATCTTTCACGCTTCACCCATTCCCTGAATGATAGATGGTGTTAAACCTCCTCCTTTTTGTGAGGGGGAAAAAAACACATTGTGGATAATGGAAAGGAAATCATCAGCGCTAATATTTATCCTGACTTTGTTTTGTATCTGTGAGATCAATGGGTTTTTAATTCACTTTTCATTCCCTTTTGCTTCATTTGCTTTGTTGTTGTAAAGGACACGTTGCATCTCGGGAGAGTGTTGGATCACATTTTGATCACAGTTTTATTCCTACAGAGCTACACAAGTGGAATTATTCTGAGTTCATAGAAATTGTAACAGAAACTCAGCCGCTGTCAGATGTTTAAACTCAATGTTTAATATTTCTGAGTGGTGTCTTTATAGCAGGTGCAACTGCTCTCATCAAAAATTCCTTCTAGGCTGAGCAGAGACTTAGGTAACCTCCACGTTTGGGGGTGGAAAGCATAGGAAGGGTCTGGAAATCCTGAGCTGGCTGGCAAGGGAGAAACATGGAGAGAAGGACCATCAGATGTTGCAGAGGTGATTGAAGTTGCAGGGAATTCTCTGGGTTGGGCTGGTACTGCCATCAAGGGAGAGCAGGGAAACAGAACACAGAGCCATCTGTAGGAAACATTGTGCATCATTAAGTAAATTAAACTTTACATCTTGATTCTGGTTCCCAGATATCTCACAAATTCCGTTTCATCTCTGTTTTGGAGATCCCAGTAACGTGGCTGTGCCCAGTGCTCTCGCCAGAGAGGAAGGTGCTTCGCCTCCAAGTTACGTGGGCGCTTTTAATCCTTGGTTTTCTAATGCTGATAAGAGCCCAAATTGTCCCTTTTCTCTAAGCCTTTCCCACACTAAATAATAGAAACAGCAGTGCAGTGTGTGAGAGTGAAAGAGCAGTGCTGGAGTTCTGTCTGAGCAGGGCTGGCCCTGGTGGGGACACGTCCTGGCCCTGGCAGCACCACTTGCCATGATGCCTCCTGTGCTTTCCTCATTTCTTCACTACATTGAATAGTTCCCTTAATAAAATGAGCAGTGATCAGCACAGGTCCATGAGTCCTGCAGCTTGGATAGGAAATCATAGCATTCAAGAAAGGGAAGTTAAAGTTAGATTAAATTAGGCTAAAAATCATAATTTTCTTCGTAATTGAGAATTCCTTTTACTTCCATCTCAGTGGGATTGAGGAGGGACCCAAGGCTTGAAGTTTTCTCTTGGGATAAGGCACATTGGTGACAAAATTCCTTTGTCAATGGAGGTCTGTCCACTGAGCAATTCCAGTACTCTCCTCTCTGGGAGGAGCATTATGAGGTTCCTCTGGCACTTACATTTCAGTGAAGATCTCAGATCCACCTGCTGTCCTTCCTAAAGGAGATTTCAGTAGTTAGTTGATGTGGTGGGAGCTCTCTGCAGAGAAACTTTACTTTCCCTGCCTGGGAAACGTGTTCTCCTCCGTCCACAGCTCCATGATTGATTAGCTTGTGTTTGCTTCTCTCTCGGTGTCTTCCTCTAGAGCCACATGTTTTCCTGGTTTCAATACAGAAATGGAAATTAAATGTCAGACAAGTCTCTGATATTTCAAAGGAGACAGACTTGAAAAACACAAACACGACCAGAAGAAATGTTTAAAATTTTATCGTGGCCCAGCCCTCAGATATCCAGGAGCTGCTCCAATCCGTGCAGGGGCTCTGGGTAATTACATTTTAGGGAAGGGAACAGACCAGCCTCAGCTGAAGGATTGTTTGGTTTAATGTAATTAGGTAAATTTATCAGTACATTAACTTCTAATGCAGAGCACAGTTCGGAAATGAATTACAGATATTTGCTATTTTGACAAGATGTAAAGAACAGCCCCTTCCCCCACCCCAGCAAGGTACCAGAGCTCTGTAAATGTATAAAAGGTTTTAAACTCCAAAATACAGAACAGAGACAGTTACACTTGGGTTACTTGTTATTTTCAAGAGATAGAAACAGGTTTGTTTTAGTTAGTTACTGCACTTTCATCTAAATTTGTAACCATCAATGCACAGCTAGCCTTGGCCTAACCTGTATTTAATGAAACTATTTCAAATCCATGCAGCAAAGGGCTTCCTTCCTGCCTGTCCTGTTGGGTGTTCCCACTGACACCCCCTGTGTGATCCCAAAAATGGCTTTTCCATGTGCTTGGGATTGTTTCACGTTCCTCACAGGTGACAATTGTGTAGCCCCTGGATGATGGTGCTGCCAGACTTCCCAAGGTCTCCCTTTCCAGAACTCTTCATAAACAGCCCTTTGTTAACAAAGGGACATCTGACAGCTCATGGGGGATAGAAACTGGCACCTTGAATGAGGCTTTCTGGTGTCTCCTCACTCATCCACCCTTTCATGTCAGCCTTTCAACATGGGAACTCTCTGGACACATTAAACATGAATCAGTTCTTTTGTTTTTAGAAGTTGAGTGCAGTCCTGAGCCTCATTAAAAAGCTCAGTGAACAATGTCACATTACAAAAATGTGTTTGTCTCAAATAATTACAGGCAAAAAAAGAGCAGGTGGAGTTTTTTCCTCACTGGGATTTATCCTGAGGCATGGCTGGCATCACCACTTCCTAAATCCCCCTGGGCATGACTTGCTACTACCACAGCAAGATGAAATGAGGAGATGATCCTTTGTGCTGGACCCAGACCTGGTGGCTGTCTGTCGCCATGTCCCCCCTTCTGTCTCTTACCGTCTCCCTTCCATCTCATTTTTGTCTGGCTTTCTGCCTTTATCCATTCCTTTCCTTGGCTCCCCTTCCTCATTGCCCTTGGTCCCTCCTCATGGCAGGGAGGGAGGAGCTGCACCCCCCCAGGGCTGTGCTGATTGCCTGATCCTGCACGCAGGGGCTCGAGTGGGACTCAAGGAGCTGCCCGTGGCTTTCCCCACGGTGAGACGAGTCAGCAGAGCAGTGAAATGGCTCTCAAGCAGAGCAGTGGCAGGATTTTAGTGCCTGGCGTTCTCTGTTATTCCCTGTTTTCCCTAGATTGCCCTGGTGCTGCTTGGGTAGCCTGGCTGAGAGTCTGCAACATCGTTTTACTTCACAGAAGTGTCTCCAAATGCCAACTTGCCTTTTCAGGGACCCAAACACTCGGTGTGGTTCCTGTCTCGGGGGAAACTGCCAAGTGTGCCACTGGTGTCACACTGGGGTCTCCCTCTCACGCAACAGTGGAAACCAGAGACAGGCAATCAGAAACACTTATTGAATGTAATTTGTGGATCTGTGAATCCAACGTTTGCAGAGGCTGCCAGGCTGCCACCCCAGGGGACTCCAGCAGTGTGGTTCTATATTTGAACTTCTAAGTGAAGGGAGGAGAAGAGGGGAATAAAAGGAGACATTTGTAAAAGTTTATGAGGCATTTTCTTAAATTTAGGAAATAAGAGTCTATAAAACACAGGAGGATTTGGAGTCACTTTAGCTCAGATAATGGGCAGAGAATTGTCTCTGCAGAGTCAGTGATTGCTGCTGAGAGGCATCAGCGTCACCATCTGAGCCTGCTTGCAGATGGCTTTGCAGTCCAGGTGTCCTTGCTCCAAAAGTCTAATTAGAATGAACAGAGTGTCCATTTCTTCAGAAATTGAGCCCAAACCAATCTCAGCTGCTGGCAGGATTGGAGGGCAGGGGGGTGGGATTAGCTTTGTGGCTCTGACCATCCACCGCACGGAGCCTCCTGGCACAGGGCACCTACCTGGTGTCCTTTGTTTGCTTGGGATCAGTAAAATTAGTGAAATTAAGGAGTTCTGACTGTAATGCACTGTCTGTTCAAGAACAAGATGGATTTTGGGGACGAGTTTCAATTTATTTCCTTGCCCAGCAGTTCACGTTTCACACCAGAGATGAAAATTTGCACGGACAGGTCTCTGTGTTGGGTCAGTTTGTGCCTCAGGGAAGAGCCTGTGGCTTCTCCAGCTCCTTTGTGCTGCCCTGCAAGGTGAGGAGGGGCTGCTCCCTTCCCTCCCAGGACACAAACTCTGCAGAAATCACAACCAGCTCTGGCTGTTCTGCTCCTCAGGGGGTTGTTGCATCGCCCCAAGACAACCAGCATTCCCTTTGTGTCCCTTGGTGTGATACCTTTCCTACCTGCCCAGAAGGTCCTGACCAGACCCTGGAATGACTTGAATTGCTGTTACAGAGCTCTCTGAGGTCTTTAGCTGTCCCCACCACCTCCACTTCAATCTGTCAATCAAATCACAATGCAGTTGTTCATTCATTCTGGTAGAATTTACCATCAAGACCCCCCAAACCCAGCCAAAGGGAGATCATTACCTGTGGCTTGAGAGAGGCTGAATATGCAAATGCTCTTTCTAGTTGTAGGGAGTTGAATTATTTGTATCCAACATAATTTTTAATGCACCCTTTTGTTCAGCAATTAATATTTAACAGTCTCAAATAAAACTGTCAAACAATATGTTCTTCGCAATCCAGATTTAAAATATCTACCAATCCTTCATACTCTGTTATAACAAAACACTGGGATGGCTCATGTTTTATTTGGTGATTTTATTTGGGTATATTAATACAAAGATGAGCTCTGATATTCCTTTTTGTTGTATTTAGGGTCACAGATAGGTTTGGATTGGAAGGGACCTTAAATCTCATCTCATTCCACCCCCTGCCATGGGCAGTGATGTCATTCACTGGCCTCAGACACCTCCAGGGCTGGGGCATCCACAACCTCCCTGGGCTCCTTATTTCACAGAGGGGTTTGTGTGGCTGTGGGTGCAAGAGAAAAGCAAGAAAATGGGAATGCCTGAAGACTCTGGTGATCATCAGGTGTCTATTCAGTGACTCTTCTGTAACATCCCTGTTTGGGCTGCCTGGAAATGCAGCTCAATTGTCTCGTTATAAACCATTTGCAACTTGAGCAATAATCTTCCTAACCTTTGCTACACTTGTGTCCTTGCTGTAATGGGAAGGTAATGCATTAGCAGGCACATGCTGATCTCGGGCTGTACCTGAGATTTAATGATATTTAGCTCTGGACCTAATTTCAGTTTACAAGCGATTACACGCCGTCCTCTGGGACTTTGCTGCGAAGAATTTTCAAATAAGTTGCAAAATAGTGACGAATTAACTTGTAGTCTTGTCAAAATCAATTCTCTTACATGACAGCTCTGCTGCACTTTTCTGTTTGCTGCACTGCAGCACGCTAAACATCAGCCCAGGCAGAAACACAGAGTCCTGCTGTGTCAGACTCTGGAGCAGATTGATCCTGGATTTCCCATCTTTCATGGGCATGCAAATCATGGAAATGTTCTGCTTGCATTCACAAACCCGGAATATTCCCTGTCATGTTTATAAACTGTTGCACTGTGCAGTCGTATCAATGTGGTGTAGTTTGATCTCAACATCCTTCTGGGTGTTGTCTTGGGTTGATCAGAGGCAGTGCCAGGGAAGAGCCTGGGCAGCCCTGCTGCAGGGGGGTGGGTGGAGGTGCCCTCACACCGATGGCAGGATGGGTTTGGGTCAGGTCAGGTAAGGTGGGCAATGAGCTCGGGATCTTTGGGAAGGCTGTCAGTGCCCAGTTTAACACAGCCAGCCCCTCACTGCACCTGCTGGGGGTTGGGAGAACCCAGTGAGTCAAATCACTTTTATCTTATTGAGCAACTTAGAGTTAAATTTTCCAACCTGGCAAACCCGGTGTGATTAACTGACCTGCACCCACGGATCTCATTGGTCCCTTCTCTTCCTGAGCCACTCACTCTGCACAGAGCAGGTGCTTCAAACCCCAACCATTTCGGGAGGCAAAGCTGATGGAGTTTGCAGTTGTAAAGGTTTCATCACATGCAGAGAGACGTTATCTGCGAGAGCATAAAGTCCTGTACAAAACTCTGTAATTACATGATTATAAAAATGCACGGAGCCACTTTATCACGGTTTATGTCTAAAAGGCACTTAAGCTGACAGAGGAGCATTATGCAGTTAGGGCTGTGATTGGCTTGAGAAGAATAAAAGATTTTAAAGACACATCAACATCTGTTTAGGTCAGAATCACTGCGGGAGAGGCTGCTGGAAGTTGGGAGCGGTGGGTGCTGGAAATGTGTTTTGCAGGTTTTAGCACTTGAGTTGGCTCTGAGGAGAGACCTGTCAAATGTTACCACAGACAGAAATACGTGGAGGGCTTGCATCGCTTCCAAGCTTTAATTTCTCCGATATATTTTGAAGAACAAGTGTTACTGAAATAGTAGATATTCCTGCCAACAGATCACTGAACCAGGAAAACACTATTTGGGATGTAGTGCTGTAGGTAATGAAGATGGAATAAATGACCCAGGCGTAGAAAATCACGTCAGTCATTCCTGAATTGCACGGCTATAAAACAAACATTCCAAACTGAGCAAGTGCATTTGGAACGTGCTTTGTCTTGGAGCACTCAGGAAATTTGGTATGATAGATGCCCAGAGGTCCAAGTTCTGAGAAAACTGTCGGGAATCAGCATCTTAAGCTTAAGAGGCAGAAACTTGTAACTGGAGATGAAAGAGCTGGTTTCATAATAGTTACCAAAAGAGAGGACAGTAGAAATAAGTAGAGATAAGTATTGAGAAATAGCAAAAAAAAGAACTGAGCAGCAGACAAAACTATGTCTTAGAAGTCAAAATACGTTGGGGGTAAAGTGAGGTTTGCCAAAAGCCAAGCTGAGTTCTGCCTATGGAAGAAAATAACAGTTGTGTCAGTAGAAAGAGAAGGGAAAAGGATGGGGCAGACCTGCTTTAGGGGAATGGGGCAGGACACTGGTGTCACCAAAACCAGACAGATCATTTGTCCAATTTCCTGCAGGGATGATGAATGTGGGGTCAAAAAGAAGATGAGTAAAGGGGAAAGAAACAAGCACAGCTGAAGTGGGAGGACGATTTGAAGGCATTAATATGTTCCCGTAAGAGAAGGCAGATGATCTGCCAGCTCTGAAACAACAGCAGAGGAAATGTGAGCTGATAGCAGGGATTTGTTAATAAATCTTGCCAGGGTGAAAGAGAGACTGAAACATGCTGACCAGTCCTTTCAGGTATTGCCTGGAGGGGGGTTAATGCCCTATCCAAAGTGTATTTATTTGGAGTTACCCAGGGGGGTGATTGAGCCAGAGTGATCCAGCAATGCCCAGAAATCACATACAAATCACACAGAGTGGTCACAGCAGAGCGTGGCCATTGTAACACACACCTGACTCACAATCCAAACAGGAATTTCATTCCTGCCCTCTGTAAACCTCTGGAAATATTCGCCATCATGACATCCTGTGTCCCCAGTGGCTGGGAAAGAGTTGTGGGGTTAAAACCCACTCTTCAAATTCTCCTCATTGTTCATGTTTTATATCCCAGGCTGGCCTGAGCTCTCCCTGTCTGTATATTCATTCCTTGGTCACAGTATCGTGTACTGAAGGAAAATCAAACATAGTTGCTACATTTAAGAGGGTGGGAAAATAATGTTCGTAGCTACAGGCCTGTTTTTCCATCCAAAATAATATAAACATCATAGAATACATTTTGAAGGAAATAAGAGAATCAATTGCCTAGAAGTAAATGAAAAATGGATTAAAATAGAACATATATTTATCTAAGGTAGATAGTACAAAAGGCAGCTGATGGCTTTCTATGATAAAATAACCAATTTTCCAGGCAAAGAAAACAGTGGAAAATGCTTTGTAAACGTAAACAAGTGGGGGGCAATTTGTTGGCTGATGGATTCCCTGGAAACGCTGCCCTGCCATGAGTTCTGCAGCTTGGGGGAAGTTAAATAGAAGAATGGTGTATGAAAATACCAGTGTGAACCCATAACCCCCACTGGGAGTCCGTGTGTGCTGTGTCAGGGCTGCCTCCTCCTTCCCTAAGTGGGGATCCATGGCCAAAGGGGGGTTTGTACCATTCCCACATGCCCTGTGTGCCAGAGGGAACCCTCATTCCTCCCTCATTCCTGCCAGTTGTGGGGCTGGCACTTGAGAGAGTCTCGTCCCTTGTCCATCGAGTGCTCTGGAGCAAAGGAACTGCTCTTGGCTGGGAGGGAGATCTGTGGGCAGGGCAGAGGTGCTGCTCTGGGGAACGTGTATCCAACTGGGAGAGCAGAACAGAGCCTTGAGTCTTCCTGAGGGGATGGTGCAGAGGAATTCCTGAAAGAACATTTGTTTCCTGATGAAAGGCCCTATTTAGAACTTCACAAATACTTTTTAACTCTTAACTCAGCCCTGGAGTTGACCTGTCTGGGCAGTTTGAGTGCAGGATGTCCTGTTGGGAGACCTCTTCCCATCAATGTAAAGATTGTTTTCCTGCTAGGAGCATCCAGTTCCTCCTCTCATGGACAGTTCCCCAGTTGCTCCGATAGCATCGCTGTCAGTCATTGTTCCTCTCCTGTTTGTCTCTCATGTTGGATGAAGCAGTTTGTTTCCAGCTGGTGTAGGTAGAGAACACTCTGTTATTAAAACCAGAAGAGTTTGCTGTTTGGGGAGTTTTTTTGTAAAATTGAATTTGGCTGTTGGCCTTGTAAAATAATTCATGATTTATGGCTGGCGGGGGGTGCCCCAGGCAAGGTGAGGACTGACTTATCCCAACCATTTGGATATCTGGAGTGACCCCCAGGAGTGTGTGAGTGCTCTAATTCTCATACAGGTACCTGAAAACCTTTTTCTGGGAATTTGTAAGAATCCTGGGACTCTGAGAGGTGCCATGATACACCTGTAGCCACCAAATTTGAGCCTGGAATGGAACCTCAGGTCGTGTCTGACTTCACCACTCTTCTGCTTTCCAGTCACTTCCCATCATTCCAAGTTGGTATTTTTCCCTTGGAGAGAGTCTGAGCTTTTTCTCCATTGAATTCCCTTATGCTCCATTTTTCACTCTTATTTAACGAGCAGCAGGAATGGCATTAGTTGACATTAGTTAACTTGAGTTAAAGAGAGGGTGACATTCTGGTCCTGGAAGGCAATGGCAGTTTTGGAATTGACTTCAGTGGGGTTAGGATTTGATGCACAATATTCATTTCCTTTTTCAGGAATACTCACGTCTGCTCTAATGTAAATAAATATTACAGTGGAAAGTTATCCAACTGCAATTACTTTTTGCATTACATCCTAAATATCTACTTGTACATGACATTTACTAAAGAAAAACACTTGCAAATTGCATGTTTGATTAACATTACATCTTTCCCAGTTTAAAAAGGGTATGGTAATTGAAAGCTGCATTACTTAGAAACCATGAACTTTATTTGAGCTCTCCTCTATAACTGCAAATCTTCCCTTTTTTATTGAATATTTCACTCTGGATTTATGAACACTTACAATAGGTGGAAGGAGAGCCCTGTTAGAGCAAACATCCCAGAACATGAAGGTGATGAACAGTTCCTGCTTTGTCACTCAAGGAACAAAGTGCCCATGGAAGGGGTTGGGGGTACCGCGGTGGGTTTGGTTTGGCACCTTCCACAGGTGCCCCTGGTTCTCTTAGGAGAAGGTTCCAGCAGTTCCCACCAGGCTGTTGGGAGAGCACATTCTGGACCTGCCCAGTATGAAAACAGACATTACTAATTCTGTAATTCTGTGATTGCCTTTGAAAACAGGCCCCTTGAGAAGGAGAAATTATGAAGTTCTGTCCTTCCAGGACTTCACACGTAGAACAGTGTCCTGGGTGTTACTCTTGCAAAATGCCATTGGGAACGTTGTTCTTTCAGCTTCTTCAGTTCCTGGCAGTTCAGAAGGAATCTGTTGATCTCCTCACAGAGTCAGTGCTGGTGTCTCTCTGCTCTGAGCTCCTCTGGGTGAAGCTCAAAGGAGGTGTCTTGTCCCATGAATTAGAAACGAGCTCCTCAGTTTTGGGAGTGAATATTCTGGGGCTGTAGCATTGTTCCTGTGGGAATTCATTTGTGCTGTGTTCCAATTTCTGTATCAAGTCTAAGCCCAAATTTAGACAGTTCTAGTGCAACTCCTGTTTGTCTTGGTGGGAACAGCAGGTCCTGGGGCTGCTGGGATGTTGACCCTTGGGGGGACAGGGTTAGTGTGAAAATAAATATGAACAACACTGGCTTTAAACCTAAGGAAATGTTACCTGGGCTCTTTTGTTGCCTTCTTATGATGCATGTATGATATAAATCCTCAAAATCTATTTTTATGCTATTGCCAGCAGCCTACAAGTCAAGTAGGTGAGAATTATGGCCGTCATAACAGCATCACTTACAAGGAAATAAAAGAAAAGACAAACATGTCCATACAGTACTTATAAATCTATTATAAACTGTGCTCTGTGTTTTGCTACAACATTGTTAATTTAATATCCATTGCAGTGTACAGTTGATACAGTAAAGAAAATTCACTGTGCATTAAACTTGTGACCCATTAGCTTGTCTGAATATTGGAGGCAATTCTGGTATGTGCTTGTGTGTATATAAACCTCCAGGAGCTTCTGGAGGTGTGATGGCCTTGTAGGGATGAAGCCAGTTGGCTGATCATTTGGGATTGTTACTCCTCTCTGTTCGCAGCTGGTTGTTCAGAGATGTCCTTCCCCGGCAGGCGAGGCAAGGGCCACATTCCAAGAGATCCCACCTTGGGTTTGATGCTGGAGACGCCGTCCCTGCCCTGCTGTGCTCCTGGTGGCAGAACAATCCCTGGCCTTGCCCAGGGTGTGGTGTGCTGAGAAATCAGAGCCCGACACTGGGCAGGCACAGGGTGTTGGGTTAGGGGTTAAATGAACTGTCACGGGGTCATTTCACTGCCCAGGTCAGTTATGTGCAGGGGGGAATCCCAGGCCAGGGGTTCATCCTGTCTCATCCAGTTGGCTGCTCTGGGCAGTGGGATTCTGTGCCAGCCCTCTCAGAGGTGGGCAGTGCTTTGGTGACCCTGGGATGTCCCTTTTGGGGAGTCACTCAGAGCTGGGCTGTGCCTCCTCCCTGCAGCTCGTTTGGGACTCTGGAATTTTGCTGCTGCCCTTCCCTCCGTCCTACGGCCTGTCCTGGGATGTTCTCTAGGAAAGATCTAAGAGGAGGATAAAACTGATGACATGAAAACAGGAGTTTTGTGAGAGCTCCTTTCAAACATGAACACCCAGGGAAGTCCTGTGGAAGTTTCCCCACTCAGGCAAGGGTTTCTGTTTTTTTAACCCCTCAGGGCACCCTAACTACATTCATTGTACCTCTTCATCTCATTATTCAGAGGTTTGCCACACAGCTCCCAGTGGCATTCCTAGAAATGTCATGACTTTTTTCCTTTCCTTGGGGCTTGGCCCTGTGCAGCATGCCCATGCTGTGCTGTGCTGATTAATAACTGGATTTCTATCCATTTTATTTCTCAAATGCCCTTTGCACTCGCTGGAGCAGCCAGGTCACCAAGCACTAGAGTGAAAACTGGAAGGAACCACAGCCAAAGCACTTGGTTGGAAAACAAATAAATAAATAAATGTCACACAGCCTTTTTATGGAAAACATTAAATAAACTGAATCTAAGGAAGATGCTGCACTTGTGCTATTCAGGGCTTTGAAGTACTGATCTATAATGTATTATTTGTTGTGCATCTGCCACTGCTGCTGTATCAGCTAATAGGGGAAAGGTGCTTTAATGTCACTTTAGAGTGTAAAAGAACATGACTTAGTGAGTCATGGGCTGCAGGAAGGGCTGTTTGGCTGCTCCTGCCTTGCTGTTTCTGATGAAGAGTGATGGAAAGCATTGCAGGCTGCTCAGGGAGGGAGGACAGGACTGCAGCTGGTTGGGCTTTCAGTGGGTGAGTTACAGCTGCGAGAAAAGATCCAGGAAAACACCCACCTCCCTCAGCCCCAGGGCAGAGCACCCCTGGGAAAGGCTGGATGGGTTTCACCCCTTTGAGAAGTTGGATCCATGAGCAGCTCTGGGACCCTGGTCCACAAGGCACCAGCAGGAGTTTTGTTCCCACTGAGGTCACTGAGAGACTTGGCTGCTCTCCCATCCCTTTCCCCAGCCTGCTCCACCAGTGTCCCTTTGCAGGGACAGGAGGCCTTGGCTGTGACTCATCTCCATCTCCTGAACATTTGAGAGAGATCTTCAAAGGAGGTTTTTATTCCCAATGTTCCAACAGAGCTGTACTTAGGGAGCAAGTCAGAGAAACCTCCACCTTTCAGCTCATCTAGTTCAGCATCCCCACAAGGAAGAGACATGGTCTGGGGACAGGTGGAGTGGGTGGCTGAGCTCCCCTCTGAGTGTCTGGGGACAGGATCCCGAGGAACTTGGCCTTAAGCTACACCAGGGGAGGTTTAGGCTGGATGTTAGGAAGAGGTTTTTCCCAGAGGGAGTGATCCCTCAGTGGAATGGGCTGCCCAGGGAGGTGGTGGAGTCCCCGTCCCTGGAGGTGTTTAAGAGAAGACTGGATGATGAGCTCAGTGACATGGTCTGGATGGTGGGAGGCTTGGGAGTTGGACTGGATGATCCTGGGGGTCCCTTCCAACTCAGAATAACCTGTGAACTTCCACACAGTGCCTGGGTTTGTCAGGGGATGTCTCTGGGAGTTGGAGCAGATGACTCTGAGCACTGGGAGGAGCCTCCCTCCACCCCAGCAGCCCATTCTGACCACGGACCTGGTGTGGGACAGATCGTTTAACACATTCAATCTCCTCATTCAAATGATGGAGGTAAAACAAAGTTCATGTGAGAGTTAATACTAAAGCATTTTCTGAAAAGAAAATCTGGAGGGGAGGGAACTGCTGTGTCTGCTCAACACACTGCTCAGCTGCGAGTGGTTTAAATATCTGTAAAACATGTTTACTTAGAGGTTGCATAAGCTCCCACTTACTACTGTACATGAATTAGGGAGGATTCTGTCTCAGTGTTACTGTACTTCTCCTGTTTGCCACTGACAGCCTATCTACATCACATAAATAATCTCTAGAGCACCTAATTTAGTACTATTACAGTCCAGATGAAATGTTTATGTAATTTCCCTTCTTTTGAGATAAACTTCAGATACAGAGAGAAAATTGACTGTAAAAATGACATTGTAGGACTCTATATTTATCTTCTCTCAGTGATTTCCATAGCAAATTTACTCCATTTACCAGTTGAAGGCTTTTTTTTTTTTTCTTTTCCTGTTGCCTGATTGTAAGCATGGCAAACTGAGCATGAAATTGTACCATCATGGTGTGTTTCTCCAAATCACACTTGTCACACTTGTAATCTCTGTAGAGGCAAAGGACAGATTTGGTGTCTGGGCTGCACTTGTAGCAATGATCCCTCTGTAATTACAGAAAGGCTTTTCTATGAAATGCTGCCACACCTCTGCTGCTCCCGGGCTGGAGACAGGGAGGGACGTGTTGGGATTGGTATTTCCAGTGGTGATTTGCAGCCCCAGTTGGGAGCAGCACTTTGGTGTGATGGGCACTGTCAGGAGACAGGATTTACAGCCTTTGGCTCCGACTGATTAGTCCCATATGCATCCTTTGATGCTTAAAAACAGGGTTCTTTTCCTCAGGGCAGTAATAAAATCATCCTTTTCTGTCTCATTGTCTAACTGCAGGCAGAGAACTGCGGTATTTTTGGATATTCATCCAGTCTGCCAAGGGCTGGTGGTGGGTTAAAAGAAGTTCCTAGTGAGGAGGGGTGACAGGCAGGCAGGAACAGACACACAGGGACAATAAAAATCTTATTTTAAGGAGAAAACAAAAGAGATCTTTTACACCAGATCTTTGTTTATTTCTTTTTTACTTTTTACATTTACTTTACAGATCTTTTTACTTTCCCATCTTGTATTAGGAGTGATTTCCATCCGGTATCTTTTCAGCTCAAATTCTTGTCTGAGAGCCCAGTGCCTTTGGTAAAACAAGGTAAAACTTGTTAGAGTTGTAGAAGAAGGTAAATCAAAACTCTGATCTTAGTCAGAGTCAGGAAAACCTCCTCAAATCCAGTGGAACCAGTGAGCAAAGAGTCAGAAGTACCAACCCCAGAGGGTCTGAGCAAAGTGGGGGTTGTGTGGAGAGGGATCATGGAGCAAGAGATCTGATGGATGTGGAGTTGTGGAGTGTGGAAGCATTTAAATATCACATAGATTTCATGAGGTTCAGAGTATGTGCTGGAGATGAGATTAGGCAGCATATGGTCTTGGTATCTGTGACTGTCAACACATCCCTTCTCCCTTCATCCATAGAAAACTGTCTTCAGGAGGTAACCTGCTGGTGGAAAAAATCACTTATTTATTGGCAGTCTACTCCAAAAGCCAAACTTAAAAGGCACAAGTGACATATTAGAAAGTATCAAAGATCCAAGATTAATTCCAATTAAATATCCGAGTGAAATGTTTTGATGGAGGGTTATATTTAAAGGGAATGACATAATAATTTTAGATACAAACTAGTGCATTTCTGTAGAGTTTTTCCTGTCCACAGGGGCACAGGTGACATTCAGTGATCATCTGATTCGTCACCTTTGAACTGCTCCGTCCCCTGCCTGGTCTGAGTGCCAAGGAAAATTCGGTGTTCAGCTCTCCCTGGCACTGGGTGGGGGAGGGAGTTTCTGACTAACATCCATTTTTGATGTGCAACAAAAATGCCATATGGAGTCAAATTGGTGAGCACGGCTGCTTCAAATAGAGTGTTATTTCTTATTTGTGACATCTCCAAAAAAAAAAAATCCCTCAAAGCTTCTCTCTTAGTGCTGAGCACCCCCGTGTTATTGGCCAGGCGCTCGATGCAAACAGGGAACGATCTGGAGGGGCCGCTTTGACACAGGGATTTTTCTGTGTTTTCTTTCAAAGAGTCTATTATTAATGAATTGTAAAGAACAGCCTTTTAATCTACTGCTGTACCTTGTCGTTACCATGAATTCATTTCCTGGGAGGATCGTGGTAACAAAGTGTGGCTCTGTAAGTTCAGAATTGTGCCGAGAGACCGAGAGCCGCGGCGTCCCTGCTGCACAAGGCCTGGTGTGTTCCCAGCTCCCAGTTATGGGGGGCAATTGGCTTCCCCAAAACTTGCAGCCTTTCCACCTCCTTCCTCTTCTCGCCGGGGATGATACTGACATTTAGAAGCTGCAGACAAATGCTGCAGTAAGGAAGGGAATGCTTTTTTAATGGAGGCTTCTCGCCACCGGAGCTGGGGGAGCGTAAATGTGTGTGCACCATTTGCATGTACTTCAGTAGATATCTCCTGATGGATATTCCATGGGCAGGGAGGGGGAATAGCTGACATGGTCATAATTGAATGAAGTTTATTTTAAATATTCTAATGTGGGAGAAAATCATTCTCTGCAGAAGGCCAGAGTGAGCCTGTGTTTCTATGAAATCACATTTCAGCCCTCAGAACAGACCTGGGGTCGTGCACAGACCTTTTGTTTGCTCCTGTTGCTGAGAGAAGGCCCCCAAAGGTTTGATGGCAGGTGTGGATTGAGGATCTGCTGAGCCTGTCACCGACTGGGACCATCTCTTAGTCCCTGTTGTTCTCTGTGGTTTTAGCATCAGTTGCCTCCTGCCTCAGCCCAGGCTCTGTGTGTCCTACAGCCCCCGTGTGACAGGGCTGTCCCTGGGCCTCAGTGTTTCTCAGGGGATGTGCAGGGGTTCTGCATGAGCTGCAGGAACCCACACAGGCCTCTGGCAGGTATTGGGTGCAGCAGTGCTGGAGATGCCTAAACTTTGGGAAGTAACTGGTAGAGATTGGGGCAGGTTGGGTTCACGGTCTGGGTCAGCCTTGGCTCCTTGTGGTCACCTCTGTAACTCTGGGTGTCGTGAACAGCCCAGTGACAGGGGGACAGAACCCATGAGAAGGTGAATTTTCCCTGACAAGCTTCTTCCCATCTCGCCTTTTCCTTGAATAGTGGCTCTGGGAATAATTGGGACACTCAGTGTTTCACAGTCTCACCCAAGGCTTATCTACCCAACACCAAATCCTTCAGCATTGCTCCCCCCTCCAAATTCTGCGACAAACCCACCTTTAACTGGGTCTGCTCCTCAGTAACTTTGGTTTTAGGGCAAATAATACAGAAGAGGTTTAGAAAGTTGAATAGAATGTTGAATGTTCGTGTTCCATCCCAGTGAATGCAGCAGACACACTTTCTTGTGCTTAGTTACTCAGTGTGGCCTTAGGTTGAAAACTTCTGGCAAAGGCTATCCAAAATTGACACATTTTATATATATAGATATATACACACAGAATGTATAATTTTATATAGACCCAGAGTTTATAATTTTACATAGTCATAAAATTTAAAAAAATTATTCTTCCCCCCTTTTTTTGTGGGCATGAGGGAGGAAATTGTTCAGTGAAAATGGGTTTTTGGAGGACTGAAGACATTAAAACCGTGGCAGAAGTGGTGCAGAGTGCAGCAGAGCAGGAATTCCTGGAGAACAGTAGCTGGAATTACCCAGTGGGTTTGACACTGAGCTCCCTCTGTACGAGACACCAAAGACTCTTTGAGGTGAATAAGGATATGGAGGAAACAGGAACCAAGATAAAATGTGCGTCATGAGCCATCCACTATCAACAACAGAGTTTACAAAAGGGACCAATTCAATTTATTTCCATGAAATCTTCAAATTGCTTGGAATATCAGGAAACAATGTGATCCACGTGGATTTTTTGGCTTAGCCCTGCAAGGAAATCTCTGGTCCACGAGTGATCAAGATTAGTATTTGCTTGGCTTTCATGAAAGGTTACCTGTAGAGTGCCTCACATTCATTGGGAAATTTATTTCCTGATGAATCCAATTTACATTAATGGGGGCTCATTAAAAGATAATTATTGTGCTGAGAAGAGGACCACAGCATCCATCAATAGAACATCTGTAATTGTTTTAGTCGGATGATAAAGAGATAATTCTGAGTTCAGCTTTTCATAACGCCACTCTTATAAATGTCAAAACTGGATCCTTATTCTAACAGCTATGGCAAAACTTAATTACTGTGATAATTATTATCAAGAAGCAGATGTCTAGCACCAGCTCACCTTCTCGCCATTAGCATAGTATAGAAATCTTTAATGCTTTAACAATCAGGACTTGGGAAGAGACTGCAAGGGTCATAAATGTTGAAATATCTGGATCAGCTCAGTTTTGCTTGAGGGAAAATTGAACTTTTAAAGGCAGCATTTGGAAGACACTGTTACAGTGGTCCAGCTGCAAAACTCTGCTGTAGTTTCCCAAGATAGATAACACTGGGATAGATGTAGTGAAGATATTAAATGGAGAATTTGGTTTTATCTGATAAATTCTGCCTCGTGTGGAAGAACACACTGTTTGGTTCTCTCAACAGGCTCACCTTTGCTGACATGGTATAGTAATAACTAACAGACAATTGCGTTTCTATGGCTTTGCACNGCTCCTCGTCCAGTCTTCTCTTAAACACCTCCAGGGATGGCGACTCCACCACCTCCCTGGGCAGCCCATTCCAATATGCAATTACTCTCTCTGTGAAAAACCGCTTCCTAACGTTAAGATATAATAACTAACAGACACTTGTATTTCTATGGCTTTGTAACTTCATGTTCCAAGTATTTCACAGCAGTAACTAATTAATGATCACAGACCTGCATAGGCTGGGAGGACACTGTGCAACAGAGTTCATGTTCTTGAGCCTCAGCACCCCAGAGTAACAGCTCAGTAATTTCTTCCTCCTGGATGCAAACACATGCTGGATAACAGGGAGGAGAGAATGAAGGAAATGACCAGTGCAACCTATTGGACTATAGGTTGGACTAGATGAACTTCAAGGTCCTTTCCAGCCTTATCTGTACTGTGATACTGTGAATTCAAGGGAGAAATAAACACTACATTGTCCCTTCCAACCCAGGCCATCCCATGGTTCTGTGGTACAGGAGCATCTCTGCCTTACCATGAGCATCTCTCTAGTGAGCACTGAGGAAGGTTCTTCTCTCTGAAAAACTTACACAGAAAAAAAACCCCACATTTATCGATGCTTTTGACAGTCAAAAAAGCCAAACAGTCAGGAATTAAATCATAAACACATTTACAAGAGGGACTCTGAGTGCCCAGCAAAACCAGAGAGCTAAAAAGAATGGGAAAAAAAACCCCTCAGCACCATTTGACTCAAAGAATATGCATTAAATTCTCATTGTTAAGGTTTCCTTTCTAGTGTGTACTTGTAGAAGGCACTGGTAATTGTAAGGACATTTTTCAGCCTGAAACTTTGCTCATCTGTTTAAAGAACATCCTCACTAGGAACCGAGTCACGCGCTCAGGTTTGGTGTAGCGGCTGCAATCCACCACTTTGATTAAAAAGTCTAATTTAAAATTACAAATGTATTTCTCAAACCATTCTTTCAGCTGTATAAACGCTGAGGTTCTTTGTGAAGTGTAATAGTTGCTCTATGTGTTAATACAGCTCTCAGTGTGGCTCAGATAACATCAGGCTCTTCCCTGTTCCGGGCGGGCGATGAATCGCGGTTAATAATGATGTTTGGGACATTTAGCACCTTTCATCTGGAAATACTGAGGGAATCCAGAAACAATACTGACATCTCAAAGCACCCCTTCTGATGGGCAGAGCAGGCTTGGAATGTGGGATTCATGTCTCACAGTAGGTCAGGCTCTTCTCTTTTACACCCCGGGCTCTCAGATCCTTCCCACAATGGGCCGGGAGCCAGATCCAACATTGTGTTTTTGTGGCACTGCACAGCTCAGAGCACCTCCCACTGCTTCTTAACATTTCACAAAGGTGGGAACGTGGCTGTGATCCCGCTCGGAGGCAGGACTTCATCCATATTTAGAAAGGCATTTAGCACATCCTAGGCCGAGTTTACATATGCATATGCATGTGCTTGGAGCAAGGCGAAGGCTGGAAGGCTGGAGGAGCAGCCAGTGCTCTGCCATGGGCTCAGAGAGATACCACAGGGCGAGTTTGGCACCAAAGCCAGGCCTCTGGCTGCCCCAACTGAGAGCTTTCACACTTGCTGCTGCTCTGCCCCACAGCCTTCATGTGCCACATGCTCTTCAGCAAAGAGACTCCAAAGACACAGGGTTCGTTTTCCTGGAATCACTACAGAGACCGGAGTTGTCATGAACCCTCCGGTGCTGATCACTGAGACAGTGACGCTGTTTCTGCCTAAGCAGCCATGCCATGATGAGGAGAAGTTCTGTGGATCACAGTGGAAAGCTGGGAGTCTGGAGTTGCCTCCAGTATTTTTAAGGGATATTGGTAGCACAGAGACGGTAATGGAAATACACCTGTCTGTGGGAAGTGAGATGGAAATAGATACAGGCTGTACCTGCAGCTGAAATAATGACTGGAGCTGTCTCCAGATGAAGGGCACACATCTGAAATACCCCGTCACAGAGCGGTTTTTTCTGAAGTTAAACCCAGACAGAAGCTCTCCTAGGAATAGGGAAAATTGATTTGCTTACTGAATTGCTCACAGGAAAAGCTGATGTTGAAAGTTAAAGTAATTACAAAGAGTGGAAAACAATTGGGTCCAAATCACAAGTTTTTTTTTTAAATCCCTGCTCCTGCCTTTGACTTGTGCAATGCAGGTGTCTGTCACAGGGAGGAGGTGGAATGCAGGAAGACATGATCACTCGTGGAGCATATACTGGAATGTCTGCAAAACAGATCTATAATTTCTTTCTTCTCTCTCCTGCTTAGTTTACCAAGCTGTCCCTGGGGTGCTCATTGTTAAACATATTCATAAAATTCCTCCAACTTCAACAGCAACGAAAAATACAGAAAAAAATCCCACTTAGGGTTAGAGCTGAGCAACACCATTAAGCATAGCCAGTGGCTCAGGTCCTCCCTCGCTGTAAATTTGCACTTCCAACCCCAAATGAGTGTTGTGATTTACAGCAGCTTGTTGTGTTTCCAGTTTGGCTCGTCCTCCCGAGCGAATAGGGAAAGGAGAGACCAAAATATCCTTTGCCAGCACTTTGCTGATGATCTTCCTTTGTGGTAGACGTGATTGTGTTTTAATAAGTGCCTTTTTCACACGGGCCAGCTACTTTTTCTGGAGCCTCCAGAGGAGTGGCACGAGCAGATCCTCAGTGGTGTCACTGGATGGAGCCTGGGGACAGGGGACAGTTCTCAGGTCACAAAGATGGGGCTCTGGGCCTGTAGCCCTTCACCCGGAGCAAACAGCGCTGGCACTGCCAGCTCAGGCTGGCCAAGCAGCCATGAAAAGCACCTGAATTGGAGCGTGAATGACACAGACTGGAATTCTCCCCCCTCCCCCCGAGGAAGTCCCCGTGCCTGCTTTAATGGTGATCGTGCAAAACCACCTCAGCTAAGTAAATAAGACGAGTCCTCTGCAAACCTGTGATTTCTTTATAAAGTCTCCATCTTACACTTTTAAATCTCTATGAGATATCAGTCTGTCCACTTTTTGTCACTCTGAATACAATAAGTATCAACTTCATAACAATGACTGATAGAAAACCAGATGCTCCTGAATTGAGCTGTGATAGCTGGAACTATATGGATAGCTCCCGTGATTGAAGAGGAGCTAAAAACCGTGTCACGCTGTCACCTTCACTGTGCCACTGCTCCCTGCTCAGCCTTCATTTTCCTCCCATCCCTGCTCCAATTCCTGCTCTGACAGTGCCCAGCAAGGACCCAGGGGCTGGAGCAGGGCTTGGCCGGGCAGTTCATCCCTCTCCCTCTGGTACAGCTCATGGGGGTCAGCGCCCACCCAGTCTGGGGGGTTCGGAATGTGCTGCTCAGGATGGGAGATGCTCGACACACCTCGAATAATCCAGCAGCAACATCTGTTTTTAAAAAGGCTCTGACCTTCTGTTGTCCTCATCATTGATTTGTCATTGGGAAAAAAAAGAGGAGGATTTGATAAGTGACCTCTGAGCAGTGCCCGGCCAGCAAAGGAAAGGAAGAGGAGGAAGAGAATAAAGGGGAAAGTTTTAGGGGCCTGTGTTGCGTCACATACACGTTTATGACTGATAAAGGATAAGAAACCATATGTTTCTTGTTCCAATTGTCCTCTTCACCCTTCTCTCCGAAGAGGGGATAGTAATGAAGTTTTATTACACATAAAATTAGCTTCCCTAAGTGCTGCCATTAAGTGGATAATAAAAAGAGTTGCCTGAATGTTGCAAAAGAATTGTTTTTTAAAATGTCAGTTAATTGCTAAATGACTCCAGCTCCTCTCCGACTACTTTATCTTTGAACCAGTGAAGACTTCAGGAGCTGACTGGAAGGTTTTATGTCCCTTTAAGGAAAAGCAAAAGGCAGAGAGAGGCTCTGACACTCTGCAGCAGTTTTTGATGCATCCAGGCTGTCCCTGACCCCTTTTGTGTCCCCAGGACAGACTGACCAACCATGTATGCAACTTCCTGGGACATTCCAGTTACCAAAAGCATTATCACAAACATGCATGTGAATAAACTCCTCCCCCTGTACTGCCAAACTGGCTATTTTAGGTAGATTTACTGAAAAAATACATATTTTACTGAAGTTTGCAGAGTTTATAGTCATATTCTGGAGACAATTATCCATATCCTGGCACATGAAAATGTAAATTTTATTTAGGTGTGCTCTCTGAAGAGAGATCAGAGGAATCTGAAATGTCTTAAAGCGAATCAAGCTCTCCAGATATGGTTGTGCTTTTGAATATGCAAAATATCCTGACTGGAAGGTTTTTTTAGCCAGGAGTGTCTGAGCTGATGTGTTGTTTGGGCCATGGATGATCCCAGAGTTTCTCCTCCCACAATGCAGATGTTCACAGTGATTAAATACTATTTATGAGTGAAGAAAGATGCTACTGCAATACTCTGGTAATGAAGGGAGATTTCTGTGGTTTCATTGCTTCTTTGTTAAACACAAAACCCAGTAAAGGGATTTGGAAGATGTCTGGGAGGGATAACTAGGAGAGAGTGAAAAAAGAGGGAAAATGGTTGAATGAGAACACACAGAGGGAATTCCCTCTGGTTTATATTCCGATCACACATCAGTGTTACTCTGGGGTAACTCCTTGAAGCTAATAGTTTATAAACCAAAATTAGTCTGGGGAGAAAAGCAAGTATTACAAATTTTTAAAGGGGGAAGAGGAATTTGACCTCATGGAGAGACATTAGTGAGGAATAACGGAGGGGGGGGAATTCTCACAAGTCTTAAAGTGCACTTAGAAAATTGATGTAGGATCTACCTCCCTCTGATCTCAGTCCATACCCAGTACAAGGAGCTTTCTGCAGGCAGCTCCTCGAGGGGCTGGGGCAGGCAGGGCTGAGTTGGTGTTCCAGCACTACCAGAACCAGCACTGGTACAGCAACTGCAGCAGGAGCATTTGACACACTTAAAGCCACTGATACTTCAGCCTTTAAGCTTTCTGTCACTCCTGGAAATGAGATTTAGATTCTTGATATGAAGACTTTCTCCTGCAGCTGGAACACATCAGTGGTTTCTGTTTCCCAGAGCCATGTGGATCTTTCCCTTTGGCTGCTGTTTAAAAAGTGACAGTCACTGCATTGGGTTTGTGTTTCAGTTTTGGGCAGCAGGGGATTCCAGAGGTGGGAAGCTGCCGTGAGAAGCTGCTGGAAGTTCCCCAAGAAGCCAAAACCAGTCAGCCCCATGTCAGCCCTGCTACTGGCCAAGGCTGAGCCCGTCAATGGGGGTGGTAGAGCCTCTGGGATTCCAGAGTTAGGATGGGCAAAACCCCAAAACTCTGCATTTGCAGCTGATGGGAGGAGTGAGAACATCCGAGAGGAGCAGCTCTGCAGACCCCCAAGGTTGTGTTTTGTCTCCCCTGTCCAGCTGAGCCAGAGTGTGGGTGACTTTGGTGGGCCCCTGGGACAGACCTGTCAGGGCAGCACGTTTGGGATCAGGGTTTGCCAAGCTGTGGTGTGTCAGTGTAGCCTCTGGAATGAGTGGTGATTTCAGGATGGTGTTTTCTAAAGAAATTGGAAAAGCTTGGAAATGAACTCCTAAAACACTGCCTGAGTGTTTAACTCTTTTGAGAAGTGTTCAGAAGCATCAGCTCTTTGAGGAGGTGAGCGCCGTGCTATTCAAATGATGCCTTTGCAAAGCTCTGAGCTGTTGCTAAAATGTTACAATAAAAAAGTCATTCCATCCAAACACATTATCAGTGAATGCAAATACAGGATTTTTAAAAAGCCATAACACTCCTTGGTGCTCAGAGCATGGCAACCTCAGAGCAGTGACCTCCTGCGTGACTCAGTGTTCCTCTGGAAAAGATTGTCACCGTGGGATTGTGACTCTAATTAGGGGACAACAGGCAGGAAGAGCTCCAGAACTTTTAAACAGGGTCAAGATAACCTTTTTGATCAACTAATAGAGTCATCTTAGGATGAAAGTCATGGATGTTAAAAGCCCATTTCAAAGCAGCATTGGAATAGAATAAGCAACACTTGAAGCACCTGAGATCAAATAAGCAATTGTTTTGTAGAGATTCTTGATCAAAGAGGCAGCAATTCCCTGCCTGTGCATCAGCAGTCTGGGAGAGGGTGAAAGAAGCATCCAAAAATCCAGATAAACCCCAGTTTAAAGCCCAACACTGTAGACATGGGCAGCTGTGCCGTGCAGGAGCTCAGGATCCATCCCTACCTTCAGCACTGCGGGAAACAACAGAAGTATTTTCCTACTTGAGTTCCAGATGCAGGGAGAAAAAAAAGGATGTTACCAAGGGGAAAATGCAATATGCTGACCATCTGGTGAGGCACTTGCAGGCAGGGTGAGATCTCAGCTCCAGGAATGGATCCCCCACAGCTCCCTGAGCCAGGCTGCCAGGCAGCAGCCGAGGTGCAGGGAAGGTTTGGCTATTAAGAGGTGCAAAGAAATGCCATCAGACTTGAGAGAATTAACATGACTAAGTGCAGGCTTCAGCTTCTTGACTTCTTGTGTGTTTTGCACTTATGTAACATAATGTGGCAATAAATAATGTAGTATTGCATTAGACCATATGTTGAACATTAGCTTAAATGATGTCACACGCTAATTTTCATGAACAAATGACCCAGGATTTGAATCACATTAATACAGAAATGTGCAAGTTACATTCTCTTTTGAATGAGCAGGTGCAGCAGCTGCCAAGCAGGTCCTTGGTGGCAGGGGGTGATGAGGCTGGTGTGGGGTCAGGCTGGGATCCAGTCCATGGGTTCCTGGGCAGGACAGAGCTGGAGACAAACACATCCCCAGCACCGCCCAGGCAGGGGCTGAGCTGAAACGCAGCCTCTGGGTCCTTGGGCTGTGGGTGGTGGTGCCAAGGCAAGGCTGGGCAGGGCCCTCAAGGTGATCACCCTCTTCAGAGTGTTTGGTGTCTCAGGTCATACGTAGGTTCAGGGTTGGAAGAGACAAGATCATCCAGTCCAACCCTGTAGCACTGTTGCAGTTTGACCAGAATTTGACTCTTGGTTACCAAATGTAACCAAACATCTTCCTCTCCAGGCTGGCTTTTTAACCTCCCCGTCTCTGATAACCTTCCCTGGAGTGATGGGTCGGATTGGGAACACACTGCCAATGCCAAAGTCTCTCCTCTGTGCAATGCAGAGGTTTCATTAGTGTTCAGCCCTTTAGGTTTTGAAAGTTGTGTAACAAACTAATGTTTACAGACTATAATTCCTTGTTTCTCTTCTCAGAGTTAGGCAGAGCACAGATATTTGTGATAAATTATTAAATACATCCACCAGGTAGTCAGGTTGAGCAGTGTTCATCCTAAAGGCTCAAAAAATAGTACATTGCAAGTGCAGTTTTTCCTTATTATGCAAGTCTTCTGCAAGCAGAAGTGAAGAGTGGGAGAGGTGGAGATACATCCCATGTGTTGATGGAGTGATTACTTCAGGAACTCATTTGTGTTTTCTGAAAAACTTTATGCAGATTTGTCCAGGTCATTTGGAGCTCTGCCTCTCGACTGTGCACATGCTGAGGATTATGAAACCCCGCTGAGTTCTCCTCCTCTGAATTCTTTTTATCTTGTTTTCACTTTGGACTGCATCATACTGAAATTTAGTGGGAATATGTTACATCCCTGGCTGCAAAGTTACCATAATGCATTTAACATGGCCTGCCTACCAATTACAACCCTCTAATCAAGAATACATGGATTAAAGAGTCTGGAACTGAATGAAGAAATCGGGAATTTAGTGGGATTTTATAACTGTGGGCTTAGAGTCAGTGAGAAATAAAAATGCATCCAGGCTTGGTTTTCCTTCTCTTCCCTTCCTTGGGCAGCTGCCCAAATGCTGCATCTCTGAGTTGGGAGAGGGAGTTGGGTTTGGCTGCTGTACAGATTCCACATTCACTGAGCTGCTTTCTTCATTTAGTGAACTCTCTTTGTGAGCAACACTGGCTGCATTCATCTTTATTAGGCAGCAATGGGAGTCACTGCACGGGGAGCCTTGAGCCCCAGTTCTGCATAAAACTGCACCTTGCAGATGCTCAAATCCTGCAGGCTCTTAGCACAATAAACTTATAATTGATATATAGGTCCGAGTCCTGGAAGCCGGGAGTTATGAAATGTAATAAACTGCCTGTGTCCTTGGAGCTGTGATCTCCCTTCATTGAGGAGAGCAAAATGTCCATCAGGGCTCCTGACAATTATTAGAATCATTGTTAATGTACTATGAGAAGTAATTCACCGTCAGGGCAATTTCTGAGACACAGTAGGCGAATTTAAAATATTTTATTGTGCTAATATTACAGTTACAAGTGATATTTTAAAGCAATTTGCCACGATAATGTCAGTGCAGTGCTAAGACAAGTAGTTCCTTTTAATGCTGTTCACAGAGAAGCTGATACCCAAGGAAATGTAGCAAAGCCTCTGAAAGGCTGGTTTAATACAAAGGAAAAAAAAAAGCCAAATCAGTGTGATATGGCATAATTGTGGAGAGGAAAATGCTGGAGGGCTTTGGGGAGTGTGTGTCAGTGCTGGGGAACATATTGCAGCCAGTGCACACCAGTCCTGGTGCAGAGTCATTTATCTCCTCCTCTGTCTAAGAAAAGTAGAAACTATAAACATATGTAGAAATAGTTAACTTACCTCCAAGGCACTATTTCTAGAATATTAAGACAAACTAATCATGTCTGTAATAAAGAAATGCTGTTTTCCCTCCCCAGTATGCCAGGGAAGCATCATCTTCCTGGAGATGTGTATTTGATGAACTGCAGCAACGATCACTTGATTGATTTAACTATCAGAGAGGTTATAATAATAATAAACTAGTTCAAAACATCATTAGCTAGCAGAGCATTTGAAATAATACTAATGAGACATTGATTCATGGGCATGTTCAGATTTACTTTTATGTACTGTTGGGGTCCTTAAATATTTAGAGCCAGTTTACACATAATTATGGACTCTTATGTGGTGCTGCTTTCTGAGGGAGATTCTTGATGGTGACTAGTTTGTAACCAAGTAGGAAACAAAAGGAGCATCTTTGGTCAGTAAAACATGAAAAGAAAAGAAATAGAAGGAATCAGGAAAAGGCAGAAGTTTCCAGAGGGCTCCTCTTGGGGTAAGAATGGGACTCTGCCTTCCCTGTGGGATGGCTGTTGGGACAGGACACGTTGGGCCATTATTGACCTCAAATTTGGCTTGGGAGGCTTTGGAACAGAGTTGGTTCAGTGAGGTTCTTGTGCTGCTTCCCCCGTGGGTGTCCTCAGTCCTGATGCCAATTGTGCCTTTTGGTGGAGACAAATATTGGTGACATTGGCGGTGCTGGGGGTGCCCAGGGCAAATGCTGGGGTTGGAGGCACACGTGAAGCTGCCATGAGATTAAATAAGTGTTAAATAAAATGTGATTTACAGGTGCATCCATTTGGTCAGTGAAACCTCCACATCTCCTACAGCCCCTGGGACTGGGCATGGCAATGCTGATGGGTCTGAGGATCACTGGAATAAATAAATACTTTGTCATGATGACTTCCCCATCTCTCCTTCCCTCTGACACTGGGCACTTCATTTACACCCAATGGGGAAAACTGATCTCTCGCAGAGAATTCAGAAGCCACAGAAGAAGCTCCTCTTCCCCTCCTAAACCCTACCAGAGAGCAGTGACTGTCATGTGGATGTTGGAGGTTTCATTCACATTTTCTGCTGCTCCCCTTTTTTGTGGCAACAAAGGACTTTCTTTAACTAGGCCACACATTAACGATCAGACACTTTTAACTTTTCTTGCCGGACCCGAAGTCTTTTCTCCTCTCCGTAATATTCTTTGCCTGCTTCTGCCTCATAATCAATGCAGGCAGTTTTATTAGTTCCAGGATCTAATTTAACATCAAAAGAATCAGACCACCTCTCTGGTGTGTGAATGACTGGCAGACCTGATTCAGGGAAGACATAAGGCACGTTTAGTATTTCATAGGAAGCAGCTCTTCTGTCTGCTGGCGTTGCTGCCTTAAATGCAGGGGAGCCGTGGTGGGTACAAAAGCAGCAGTGAAGACTTTTTTGTGCCAGATCCCAAAAGTGTGCCTGTGAAAATATTTCCTAAGGCAGCTCTCCATCACCGCTCGTGTTAAACCTTTTAAGTCCGTGTGTAATCTGGTAAATCTTATTCATCCAGATAGATGGATTTGAACGAGAACTCACCCTGCGAGCAAAGACCGGCCAGGAGAAGATAACAGTTCTTATTTGTCATCCTCTGTTATTGTAACCATATTACAGGGGATAATGAAGTGCAAGGGACAGCAATTAGTTGGTGGCAGCACAAATGATAAGCACAGCACCAGCACTTTCATATACTGTGCTGGGCAACGCAGCCTATTGATTTAACAGCAGCTTTTTTTTCCCTTTCACTCTCTAGTAAAAAACAACGCGGAGATTTATGTGAGCAGGACTGTTCTGGAATACAGATCAGGCTGGAGAAACGCTGGTGTGAATCTTTGGATGCTCACAGTTTAAAAAAGAGCAGCCCAGGTTAATTCATAAAGTGCTTTCCAAAGCAGGCTGAACGCCGGGTGCTGCTCAGTGGGGCTCCTTGGCTTTGCTCCTCACACCTGACTCTCTATTAATCTGCCTTTTAACTGGGCCTGCATGGAGCCACACATGCTCAGAGCCACCAGCAATGTGTCTCTCCCCAGGCCTCTCCAAACTGGGTCACCCCGTGGCTGTTGGTTAGTGGTAAATTATTCCCTCTGAGATTCCCGAGCCTCTCCGTGGGGCTGTCTATTGTCATGTTCTGGCACTGGGATGGTAGAACAGATTATGGGCAATCTGTCAGTTCAGGCTGTTCAAGGATAGATGGAAAATTAGACACGTGTTGCTCCCTCACACTGAGAAATTTGAACAAAGGCAACAGAAAAAACTCTTTCCCCCCGTGTGTTATTCCGTTATTATTGCCTGTTAAAATAAAGTAAATAAAGCATGAGGTGCGCTTGGAATAAAGGGCTCTAATGATGTCTGGCACTTGGAATTATCAAAATGTTCATATGGATCTCAGTGGAGAATGATTTCATCTGTCCTGAGTTGGCTTTGATGCTCAGCAGCTTCCACAGACCCTTTGGAGGATGAACCCCGTCCCCAAAGAGGCCTTTGGTGGCACCTAAAAACAGACTCACTTGTCAGGGCTGAGGCCAATGGACCACAGGTGGTCATGCATTTAGATTAGTTTGTAATTAATGTCCCCTGGCACAATTTTACACATTTTATGTCGAAATCACAGCCTTTGAATACAAACAGACCTTTAACATTGTAGGAATACCAGTGTGGACTTCCAGAAGTGTCCAGGGCCGGGCTGGACAGGGCTTGGAACAGCCTGAGCTGGTGGTTTTAAGGTCCCTTCCAACCCAAACCATTCCAGGCTCCCGTGATTCTCTATTCCTTCCTCCCTGGTGCTGGGTTATGTATTGGTGTGAGTTCAGGGTGTGACTTTTGTGGGTGCTTATCTCTGATAAATAGATATCATGTGCCAGGGAACATGTTTAATATTTTCGCTTAATGTTGTAGGTTAAAAAGAGAATTGTGTTGGAAATTTAATTCTGAAAAACAAGCAGTGGGCTGATAAATACCGTGAGAAACAGCTCCAGTCACTGCAGAGCTGAGTGTTTCCTAGTCTTGGTTTTCCATCAGTTTCCAATTACCACCACAGAGGCAGAACCCCAATGCTGATATCACTGGAAGACATATAAGCAAATTAAGAACTGAATACATATTTCAGAGCTTAGAATAAACAATGCTAATAACCTTTTTGCACCGTTGAAGAAGCTTGGGTTCATGTTCTAAAAATGGACATTGTGGCTGAACAAGGATGAGAAGGTTGTTTGGAGCGGGGGAATAGTTGGTGGAATGATTTATAGTGGGACAAGGAATCCCCCCCCAGCCCTGTCCCTGGTTCAGATGGTTCCTCTTGCTGCCCCTTGGCCACGGGATGATCCTCAGCTCCTGGTTAAAGCCGCCCCAGAAATGCTGCTCCTCCCCTGCCCTCTGGCAAGTGGTAGAAGTAATGATCCAAAAGGGGTTTGGAGTTTTACTGCGGCAGGGAGGCAGCAGGGGTCAAATCTGCACCAGAAAACCTATAACTAAGTCTGTAATTCTTTTATGGGCAAAGCTGCAGGGAGTTCTGCTTGATTAAGGATTGCATGATTGAGGCCAGTGACATGAACAGGCACAACGTCCCCTCTGCATCTAAAACAGTGATCAAACGCGACAGGCAAAGCCATGGAATAGCAAAATCCCAACACTTTCTCACTGGCAAGAGTGGCTACACGCTTCCCATACCCATGTCAGGTCTAAAAGTGGGTTTTACTTCTCCCTTTTTTTTTTTTTTTTTTTTTTTTGCTATTGAAAGCAATTTTTGGAACTTCCCTGTTGCATTTACTGCAGATCTTTTGCCTGTCCCAGCTCTGCCCTTCCCCAGCTTTGTTTTGAGGCTGCATGATCAATAAATGTCACTGAAGTGCTTTGCCAGCTGAGGTATCAGAAAGGAAAACAGGAGCTTCTTTTGCTGGTCGTGACAAATGGATTCTGCTCAGTCTCCCCTGCATTCCCCTCACTCAGAAAGGGGATTTCTCACCATCACCTGCTGCTGGGCCAACTCGCATTCCAAAATCCTTTCAAAGATTGGCTGTTGAGTTTTTCTCGTGGTCGCGTCAAATGGGAACCAGTGGGATTCTGATAATCTGCAACCATTTGTGTTCTGGCAGTTAAGGACAGTGAAACAGAGACTGTCCGTGCAGAATGAACCCGCGCTTGTAATTACAGTTTGGCCATGAATATTCATGGCTCTGCAATTACGGGAGGAATGATATGCTTAAGTGACCACTTGGGCACTTTATGGCCAAATAAAAGAGTAACTATTCATAAGTACAGGTACATGTTTGCTCAGAAAGAAGCAACAAAGAAATGTGGGATCCCCAGTGGAACCATTTAGTGCTTTCCCCAGGAAGCAAGAGGACTGGCTTGTGCCGAAGGAAGAATTTTTATCCTTGCAGCACAAAACCTTCCCAGGATTGTTTTCCACTTACTGTTTTGAGCATCAGCACAAGTTCAGGAATTGATTGTTCTGAAACTTTCCTTGTAGTTCCCAAAAATACATCCACAGTTTGCTCTACTTCACAGCCCGTTTTGCTGAGACACGGAAGTGCAGAACACTTTGCCACTTGGTTTAGCTTTTTATTTTCCCTAAAAAGTCCATTAACAAACAGTTTTATTGTTCTTAAGGGTTTGTGGCACCTATGAAATGTAGAACTCGCATTTCTTCAGAGTCACTTAATGAACGGAGTGTGCTTTGCTGTCTGCTGGAATCTCTCCCTGAGATTTCCAATTCTTTTTGCTTAATTTCCATGTTCTGGAAGTTTTAGAGCTGTCAGCAAAGATGTTTTACCAGCGTTCACGTTACAGCAGGAACCCGAACCCTAATTTCATTAAGGGGTGGAAAGGGATGCCAGTCACATTCCTTTGCTTCTGATCCCCCAGGAGGAAGGATGGGTGAGCAAAAGCTGCTGCTGCAAGAAAAAAGAGCAGGTAAAATATGTACCCACTGGAAAAAAAAAAATTAAAAGAGCTTTAGTCATCTCTGCAGAACACACATGACACCTAATTAAATCAGGTTTCATTGAAATTAAAATAAATGGCAGGAATTAATGAGTGCAGTTTGTGACGAGCACTCGGCTCCCGTTGTGCAGACAGACTTTGCACGAGGCATTTTGGACAAGACATTTCTGGGGGCAGAAGGTGTCACTGAGGGGGGGATTGTACCATGGAGAAGGGCAGGGCACAGGGGATAAATCCCTGCTCTGGCATCCGGATGTGTCCCAGCCCTGTTCCCTGCTGGGTGACCTTTGGCAGGTCACAGCTCAGTTCTGACAGTCTCTGAAGGCATTTTGTAGTCTCCTCAGGAGCAGCAATATTTAGGGACAAAGCATTATTGTCCCAGTAATGTGTGATTTGCGTGCCACTCCATCCTGCAGGATGGAGCTTAACCACAATTTATGGGATATCCTGGCTTGTGCTGGATCTCTGCACAGGAGTGAATCTTATCCAAGAGCAATGGAGTCACTCCCCAGTCCTGTGGTTTGTGTGAGTTCCACAACATAAAGGAATCGGGTCCTTCCCCAACAAAAGCACTTTGCCTCTGCCGTAATTGTTGAGCTTGGGAACTGGATAAGTACTGTACTACATTCTGGTTTTCCAGTGTTTTCCACTCCTTCTAAAACCATCAATGAGATTGCAGTCCCGCTGATAACGATGTGACATCCTGCCCATGGCAAAGGGATGTGTGGGTTGTCAGCCAGTACAAGGTCGAGTGGAAAAGGTGCAGACCTTCCCCTGGTGTTACCCTGCCGGTTTAACAAGGTTGGGCTTGTTTTCAGGGATGCACGGCAAGTGGTGTTTTTCAAGTTCTCGTTTTGATTTCCCATAAGATATGAGCACCTCTGAAGGGCTGGGGGAGCCCAGCACCGCTCCGGCAGAGCCTGGTGGGAGCAGCAGCTACAACAGTGAGTGCTTTCAACTGATCCCATGGCTGGTGGAGGGGGGTGGGAGCTGAGGGAGCTGCTTCCAGCCTGTCCATGTGTGGGGGTTCTCTCCTGAATGGCACATAATGCTTTGGACCCCAAACCTGAGGGGTGCTGAGCCAGAAACTTGAGGGAATTTTCAGCTCATCCCAAACCTGTGCTTTAGGCAGCTGGATGGATGCAGTTTGTAGTTCCATGTCCTTAAATCCTGCATGTCGTGCCAGAGTCTGGTGCTCATCTGGGCTATTGGACACCTCCAAAAACCCCGCTGGAGACACGAGGTGCCTTCAGCTCCTCCCTGCCATGGTGTTCCTGAGGTTAAAGAGACGTCCTCACCTCTTCTCATCACTGAGGACACTGTGGTATTTTATGTTAAAGCAGCACTTGGTCACTGTGCCCTGGCCAAATTCCAACTTGAGTGATCCCCCAGGGCCCAGAATTGGAAGTTATCACCCATTTTACATGTCAGCCCATTCCATTCCACTGAAGACCTTGTGGAACTTTACAGTAAACCAGTTCTAGGTCACTATGTCCCGGCCAGATTTTAACTCGAGTTAAACTCAGGGCCCAGTATTGGAAGTTGTCATTTATTTTACGTATCATCCCATCCCATTGTGATGCCTGCCAGGAGCCTGAGTACTGATGGGCTGGTGATGTGTGTCTGCCTGTGGTAGAACTGCACTCACTTATACCCAGAACAAATTGGATCTCACTTCTTTATGCAAAACATCTTCGGGGAGCACTTTAGTGCAGGCTGTGAAAATAGAACCTCCAATGTATCGGTGTTTGCTCCTCTAATATATTTGGGCTTGTGTGGGGGTTTATTTGCAAAGCACATGGAGTTAAATGTCATTGAAAAATATAATTAAAAATCAATTAAGAGACCATTTTAAAAACAAGAGGTTGTAAAAATGGAATTTACAATAATAACCAGACGAAGCATTTGGCATTTACATGTCTGCACCAAATAGCAATTCCCTTGCTGGTTGTGTTTGAGTGGCAAGGGACTTGCTTATCTCCTGGATATAAATTGCAATATTCTTGTTATTGCTGGGACGAATAAATACCTGCATAAAGACTTCTTGCACTGCCAGCTAACACCAACTGATTAAATTCTGACAATTGGTTTTTTGTTCTTGTCTGGGCCCAATGCCAGAAGTATCCCATTGCACGAGGGGCCAGATTTTACACTCAGCTTATGCTCAGTTAATGCCAGGTAAACACCGTGTTACTGATACAGATCTAAGCACAGGGAGACGTTTGAAAATGTTTTAATTTCCCATATGAAGCTTGGACATATTTAGAGGCAAGAATGGCAGAGGTGTTTGCTGCCCCATGATCTGAGGGGGATGCAGTGGCTGTGACTAAACCCCTGTGAGCTGAGGGACACGGATGCACGAGGGTTCCTTGGACCCGTGAGGGGCAAATGTGGCACATTTTGGCTTCCACAGAAATGCAGCCAGAGGGATAAGTGGCCACATCTCCATAAATCCTTTGGGGTGTGGATGGACACGTGTAACCTGCGTGCTCTGGATCTGCAGCTTTGCTGACAAGGACAGGCTTTGGATGGTAGGAGCTCAAGGACTGTCTTGCTGTGGGATCACACATCCCAAATTTATATCCCAAATTTATATCCCAAATTTATACAGGACTTTTTACTTGTTAACACCAATAGTCCTGGTCCTCTTGCTCTTTCATCTTCCTGAACATCTTCATGAACAGAGGGTGTTCCTGAGGTTCCTGTAAAAGAAGTGGAGGTTTAATATATGAAAAGCATTTTAATAAACACAAGCCCATAGGAAATAGCAGTGATGTATCAGTGGTGGTGTCCCTCTGTGATGATTCCATGGCCGAAGGGAGCAGGCAGGGTGACCCTTTGGGATCTCTCTGCTGGTTCCTGTGGCCGTTCCCTCCCTGGCAATAGTGAGGCAGAGTGGTTTGCTGTCCCTCACTGCCTCCTCTGGAACCAGCCTGGGACAACAGGGAGGTTCCCCTGGGGAACGTGTGCCTCTTCCAGGGGGAGGAGGAAGGTTGGTGGAAGTTGCTGCAATGGACCATTTCAGGTTCTGGATTGTGTGAGACTTCCCACATCTCCTGTTTGATTCCTGAGTGAGTTTCTCTCCCGGCTCTCACTCCTCATCACATGCACAGGCCGGAAGGAATCAAAGCCCTCTTGAAAATCTGACATTGCAGCCCTTTGCAATTTGGGCAATATGAAGAGTCTGTTTCCCCTATTTATGATTAATCAGAGGTTTCACATGTGCCACCCCATGCTCTCATCAGTTTAAGATGCAGAAATCAGCCCCTTTCTTTCACCCTTCCTTTCTTCTTTGTCTCTTGAGACTGTCATTAAAATCTTCCTGTAATACTCTGTCTGCATTTTCCCCAGTTTTCAAAACCATGGATACACTTCCAGTAACACACTTACATTTGTTTTGTGAAGAGAGGTTACTGCAAGTATTTTGTTCCTTTTTAAGGATTTCTCCTCACATTTTTTGTTCCATGCTCAGCCCATTCAGGGAGGGCTGTGCCGCCCTTGCTCCATTCCAAGCAGGCACCACACTGGTTTAGTCCTCACCAGACATCTTCCCTCTGAACCAGACGATTTGTGCTCAGACTTGGATGGAATACGAGGGGGTTTTTTATGTTTGCACATGAACATCTGCTTCAAAATCCCAAGCCAAGAAAGACAAGAAGCTGAAATTAAACTATTTGTTCTTCTTTCTCTCTCTTTAATATCAAAGTCATTCCTTACATGCTCTTTAAGCTTCCACTTTTGATCAGGAGATATTAAAAATGGATCTAAACAACTTACATCTTAATCATATTCCTTTGTGAGAGCAGGGGGAGCGTGAGAGGGAGCTGGAGGGAAAAGCAGAAGCTGCTTTGCTGCTGGTGCTCACACCAGTACCCGACACATTAATTCCCTGCCCTGGGAGCCTGGAGGAGTCCCTGTCCCTCCAGGTCAGCCCTGATGCAGAACACGAGGCCTCTGTGACATTCTGCAGCTTGAAATCAATCTCTGCCTGTGCTGGAGCAGCCTGGGAACAATTCCCTGTTGCTCTTTGATTTGTGCTTGAGACCCGAGAAAGGGAGTTTTGAGGATGACTCAGATATTCCTTCTTCCCCCTGGGCTTTCTTGCTGTGCCAGCCCAGCAGCCAAGTCACTCTTCTGGATGCCTCTGTAGCAAGTTCTCAAAAATGTCTTTGAGAAAAGTTCTAGAAAATGTCTTTAGGAAAAACTAAGAAGAAACTTGCGTGGTTTTCACAGTCCTGAGCAGATTTTGGACAATACATTATTCCCTTCGGGAGGAAACCCAATGAATTATGGTGCTCTTTGGATTCAATCAATGAAAAATTAAAAGATAATAAAATAAGGTTTAGCTCTTCACAAGGAATTGGTCGTTCTACACAAACCTGATTTCATTCTTTGATGGCAAATTCTATTAGAGTAGCTGTGTGAATAAATTTTTCTGATGTTTGATTCAGTTCTGAAGGATATTCTGATTAAAAAATTAGCACTATACAATTATCAATAACATGCATTAATAATTGAAAAAAGCTAAATGACAGATCTCCAAAAGCAGCTGCCAGTGTGGAATGAACATCAAATGTATTTCTGGTGGGCTTCTGCTGTTAGACTCACTCCTATCAATATTTACATTAATGATCCAGGAGTAAATCTGAAATCACTGCAGCTCAAATTTGTGAATGACAGAAGGACTGGCAGAGTATTTGTGAGGACACAGCGTTCACACAGAGCAACCTAAACCAGCTGACAAATTATTTTAACATTTCTGGAGGAGGGTTGAGATGTATCTCCGTGTTGTTGGCATCCCTGCCCATGGCAGGGGGTTGGAACAAGATGATCTTTAAGTTCCCTTCTGACCCAAACCATTCTCTCCCTTCCAACTCAAGTCTTTTTATGATTTCTAGGACTCTGTGTTATCTGCTTGTTTTTGTAGGCAGTGGGAATGGAAGGATCTGTGTGTCAGGCAGGAGGTGACAGGGTTTGCCAAACAGGGATCCGAGGGGACAGTGGGAATGTCCTTGGGCCAGGAGACTCTCTGCCCCTGAGGTTACCGGGCACAGCCTGGGTCGTGTCCCTGTCCCTGGAATCCTGCATCTCTCCAGTGACCTGCCTGTGTCCAGCCCTGCTGGGATCAGTCCCTGGGCTCTGCTGATCCCAACCCCGGGCTGAGCCTGGCCCCGTTCCCCAAGCCGGGACTAATGAGGCCGGGAAGGCGGGCTGTGGGATGAGGAGAGCAGCATTCCATACTCCTGCTGCAGCTCAGGACACTGCTGAGGAAAGGAGCCATGGAGAACAAATGTGATCCTTCTTCTGCTGATGAGCTGCCTCAGGTGAGAGGGCAGCAGGAGAGGACACTCAAAAGCTTGAAAGAAGACCCCAGAAATGAGCCCTGGATGATTTCCAGGCCCAAAAGAACCCAAAAAGAAATTGGCATCTCATTTCCATGTGTCTGAATTCAGTTCAGTGTTTTGGTTTTAATGGAGAGTCAGCTTAGGTCAGGGGGAAGATTCTGATTTATTTAGTGAGATTTACACTGAGCTTTGCAGCCCTCTGTGCCACAAACCCTTTTTTTTCCTTGCAGCTAAAGGACACTGAGGAATGGAGAGTCTCATCCTTAAGGGAGACACATAACTGGGAGGATTGTTTTGTACTTTTCCTTTTGGCAGCTCAAGTTTCATGGATAAGTTCAGATCTGCTCTTCCTCCTGCTATCAGTGCTGCTAAAAACCCTTGGATCAGGAATATTACCGTGGTGTGGGGAAGATCCTGCTTCAAGGGGTGTGAGGGTTAGTGGGCAGCTGCATAAATGGCTTTGGTTTATGGACTCACATGCTATAAAAAGGCAACTCACTGTCCACACTCTTTAATTAGAGTGCTCTGGGCTGTTAAGGGGGATGTGGGAGCTTTGTCTGTGCCAGAGTTTTAAATCTTAGCCAGGATACAGTTTTGGAAAAACAATTTCTCCATTTAGACATCAAATTCCAAAAGCATCTAATTGCAGTGAAGTGACAAAACAAGACATTTCAAGTCTCACACGCAGCTCCTGCCTCTTCAGAATATAGTGCATGTCTAGGAGTGTTTGAGCTCCCACAGGAGTTCAATAATGATATTTATAATCATTTGTGAAGCCATTCTCATGGTTATGTAATAGGAATGAGCCTCACATCTCTTCCAGCACAAACTTCCTAAGTGAGGAATGAAGGAAATTCAAGTCTTCTCATGATTTATACACGGAGTTTTGATTCCAGAGTCACTTCACTGGAGCTTGCAAGCCTGAGGATCATGACAGCAGCCCAGGCCTCCTCTTTCTGGGGACTCTGTGGGCACCTAATGAATTCACTGTGAATTTTGCAGTCAGTTTAAAGTTTGACTCCATATGCCAAGTTCTTTGTCTCTCCTTCCACTGAGGGAGCCTAAACCAAAGTGTCCCTGAATCCTGACGGCTAAAATAGCTGAACACAGTGAAGAAACCTTTCTCAGTCTGACATCCATCCCTTCCCACGGCCTCTGCAGGTCACTCCTTCCCAAAGCCTCCCCGAAGCCAGAAACCAACCTGCCAGACAGCTGCATCCTCACATCCTTTACATCCCACATTGTCTTTTTGCTTGAGATTGTTGTGATTCCACTCAGCCTCTCCTACCTCTAATTGGCAGATGTTAAGTTGTCATCGAGAAAAATAGTAGTTACAGGGGAAATCTGCATCTCTGAGTCACACAAGCCCATGCAAATCTTTCCAAGCCCACTCCACTTCCAGTGTTAATGAGCTGCTGTGCAACACTTCACTAACACTGTACAAACATCCCATAACACGGGGAGAAGAACCTCCTTCAGACCAGGAAACCCCTCTGGGAACAGGCAGGACCTGCTCAGGCTGTGAGCTACAGCAGGGCTGCAGAGGCTGCAGATCCACCTTGCCTTGTAATATTGTAAGATTTATTTTCAGATCTTATCAGCAATTCACTGTGGGCTGCCTTCTGCTGAGCAAAATTCATCCATCAATCTCCTCCTGTGGCCACATTCCAGCCTACTCCGAGGTGACAGTTCAGCTGTACTAATGATCAGCCTCACATTCACATCCACATTCCCCCCTTGGTCTGATTCTTCTTCTCTTATGATAATTTAATTGATTGAGCACACTGGCTCCTAGTCAAGAAGCTCTTCTCAGCTTAACTCTCACTTTTAAAAAATCACTGCTCAACATCTCTATAATTAGAGTTAGTTGCTAAACCCTGTATCCAGGTGATTACTGGTGTATGAGAGGGACATACCTTGAACTGATCAAATCAGGCATTTAAGAGAAATGCCCTTGATCCGCGTTTCACAATTCGTTCATGTCTTCTGCTTTGGGTGTTTTTCCCCTTGTTTGATGTTAGATAGAGCTGGGTTGGGAAGGTTCATGTGGAATGAGGACAGTTAGGGGTAGTTTTTGATTCATATCCCTGTTGTTGTTTGGGGAGGCTCAGTATGACTCATTAATATTGCATTTCCAATGGAAAGGCACTCAAAAGCCAAACAGTTCAATTCTGTCCTGAAGCTGCAGAGTGATACAGGAACGTGCAGTGCAGTGATCCTGGCGTGGTTTGAGACCCACTGCTCCTGTCCCTTGTCAGCAGCACCATCGTCCCCTTTATCCCACAGGGGCACTTGTTCCATAGCACAATCCAAAAGCAAATGACGTGATCTGAGGGTTTCATTTGGGTTTTTTTTCTATTTGATTCATGTTCACTGAGAGGCTGAAAAGCAAAAGAGAGATCTTTGGAGTGGCAGAGCCTGACCACGTGCTGACCCTGCTGCCATGAAGGTGTATTTTAGGCAGATCTGTAAAAAGCTCCCAGTGCACAGATGGAGCTGCAGCTGGGAAGTGGGGGAGAACACGCTGAGCTTCCTGCACTGCTTGGTGCAATGGAAACATCCAGGATGTGCTAATCTGCATCCAGAATTACACAGAATTAATTATGAACTACCCCCTTCAAACCTGGCTCTTCCCCTTCAGCCTGGAGAAGGCTCTGGGGAAAGCTCATTGTGGCCTTGCAGAACATAAAGGGGGCTGTAAAAAAGAGGGAGAGTCACTTCTTTTACACAGACAGATGGTGACAGGATAAAGGGGAATAGTTTGAAGTAAAAGAGGAGAGGTTTAGGTTAGATGTTGGGAAGTAATTCTTTGCTCAGAGGGTGGGCAGGCCCTGGCACAGGGTGCTCAGAGAAGCTGTGGCTGCCCCTGGATCCCTGGGAGTGTCCAAGGCCAGGTTGGAACAACCTGGGATAGAGGAAGGGGTCCCTGCCCATGGCAGGGGGTGGAATGAGGTGATCTTTGATGTCCCTTCTGCCCCAAACCATTCTGTGATTATCCCCTGCGTCCCTTAAAGAGAGTGAGAGCTGGGAACTGGTTTCAGTACAAGTGAGGTCATGCTTTGTATGCAAAGGTTCTCCTGGTGCAATGTGATCTGGTTGCTAGAAATTATGTTATATAAAAATTGAATGTTTGGGCTTTTTTTTTTTAATATATTTTTCTTTGTAGGAAACACCAAAGTAAAATTTGATTTTGCTGGATTTATGGCTTGATCACTCATCCAATTAAAAGCAATGATTCCACTCTCTGACCTTGTAGGGCACCTGCTATGAAATTTGAGATGATGGCCCAAACATTTTTGCAATGCAACTCTTGGCTTAGTGCATGACAGTCTATTGACTGAAACGCTGTCAATGCCCAAATGAGATTATAACCACAGAAGGTCCTGATTGCTTTGGTCTGTTATTCAATACACTCCTCTCTTACAGGCAGCTCCTTGGCATTTTTGTCAGGCAAACGGGGACCTCTCTTTGCTGGCAGATGACGCAGGAGGATTCTTTGCTGCAGTTTCTGTATCTTCAGATTTACCTGTAACAGGGCTCTTGCCTGTGAGGAGCCCTTGGCTCTGTGAAAACCTCTCTGAGCCTTCCTGGCTGCCCAGTTTTCTGGGAATTCCAATGGAGCTGGGCAGGAGCAGGATGGCTCCAATGCCCAGCCCACAGTTCATCGGAGTGGGCACAATTGCTTTGCTTCCCCCACAGGTCTAGCAATTATTAAGAATTTATACTGCTATTCATGCTGTCTAATAATGAACAGAAGCTGGTTTTGCTCTCTTAACCTTTGCTGGGAGGTAGAAATAGTGAAGCAGCAACAGTGAGAGCAGAGATATCTGCACCATCATCCTCCCTGTGGGAGACAGTGACTGTGCACTATCAGCTTTGGTCCTTATTCCCTCTGAGGAAAATAACTAGTTGATGTATTTTCTTTGACTTGATTTTTATATGTTTCCAAAATAAATCTATTCATCACTGAAATAAACCCACCCAGCGTTCCTCGTGTATTCGGATTTCTCAGTTAAATATTGTTTGTACTCAAATATAAATATTGCCCCAAAGTGTAGCATTAATGTTTTGCCTACTGAAATGCAGTTCTGTGCCTTATGAAAATTTAAACAGCCGTTATGTACATGGAAGTTTCTCTGTTGTAGTTTGCAAGGTGCTATAACAATAATTACCAGGGTGCATCAATCATTTCTCGTTGCCTCATTTGTATCAGAGGGATAAGTAGCTCCAATTAAAATCCCATTTTTACATAAATAGATATGGTTTGTATCAAACCACAGTCTGTTTCCACTTCTGAAATGCTGGCCACAGGAAATCTTTTTTTTTTTTTTTATTATTCCAAGTGTGTGATGTGTGCTCCTTATCTTTTTGTGCTTAAAAAGACATAAGTCTGCAGGCAGACATGCCTCGGTGCAGGTTTGGCAGGGAACAAATAACTGTTACTGTAATTATCTATCAATTTTACTGTTCCAAACATTTTAGCCAAAAAGCTAACTAGTGTAATCACATGTTTATTACTGACACATTATAGTTGGGGTAAGCAGAACTGAAAATGTTTAATATGAATTAACAGCTTTAGGAAAAATCGCAATTTTTCTATTCCATCCCCGTGATTTCCCCTCCATCACAGCAGCTTTTCTGCTGAATGTGCTCCCATTGTCAGCTATTGTGGGAAACCAAACGAGGGGAAATTTGGGGGATGATCTTCTGCTAAACCATGATGAACTCTGCAAGAGGACGAGCAGATTGAAAATCAAGACTTTCCCTTTCCCGCCTCTCAGAGAAGCTGGTTCCAGTCCCAGGCTCCAGGTGAAGGAAGGCTCTGCCCTGTGTTCCCTGGGGTTCAGAGCGGTGGAACGTGTCTCTGCCTTCCCAGACTGATGCTTGGCCCAACCTTTGGATCCCATCACGGCTGATGCTTGGCCCAGCCTTTGGATTCCGTCACATTTTCCTTAGAATCCTGGGAACTCCTTGGTTCCAGAGGTTCAAGCAGCCAAACAGCCTTTGTACACTTTCAAAATTGGAGCCTTCAAACTGCAAGTGGTTCAAGATTCTCGATAATAATTTCTGCAGGATCTGGAAAAGGGAATTGCAGGGGTCTCAGTCATTCCAGCAAAAGGGCTGAACAGCAGCTTGGCCCACGCTGTGCCTTCTCTGGACATTCCCTTTGCTCTCTCCACTGGTTCTGGAGCCACCAAAGGGGGGGACAGTCCCAGTGACAGTGGGGTGAGCCCTGGCTCAGTGTGAGCAGGTGTTGATGGCCTGGCCTCCCATCACTGCCCCCTGGAGCTCCTCCAGAGATGAGCTGGGGAGAAAAACAGGGGAAAAAAACCTGGCAAGGGACTCAAACTTCCAACTGGAAGAGAGTCGGTTTAGATTAGGTATTAGGAAGGAATTGTTCCCTGTGAGGGTGGGGAGACCCTGGCACAGGGTGCCCAGAGAAGCTGTGGCTGCCCCATCCCTGGAAGTGTCCAAGGCCAGGCTGGAGCAGCCTGGGACAGTGGGAGATGTCCCTGCCCATGGCAGGGAATGGCACGAGATGGGCTTTAAGGTTCTTTCCAAGTCAAACATTCCATGGCTACGATTCTGCAAAACACAAAGTCTCTACCACAGGTATTTAGACACGTGCTTAGAGATGTCCAAAATGAGGACAAATTAGGAGCTTCCACCAAGTGGTTTAGCTCAGTTTTACAAGGACTTTTCCAGCTCCTGCTTTACTGTTTGCTTTTTGCCTCAAATCAGTGTCTCCCAGCTTCACCTTCCTGCTGCGACTGCTATGACTAAACCCCTTATTTGTGCCATAAGTTAATCACCAGATTCCTTCTCTGGAGTGCTGAAGCAGTAGATAATGTCTGTGTTTTTATTTGTCGGGTCAGGAGCCTGGATTCATAGCTCAGGGATCATCAGAACCATGAGCTGACACCAGAGTCTGTCCAGCTGCTGTTTTCTTACAGTCACGCAACAGAAAATCGATGGTGTCAGGAACACTGGGATAATTCTACTGTTACAATCAATACCTGCTGATTAAACTAGTTGTGTCTGTTGGGTAAATTTGCTGCATCATAATTAGAATTATTAATTAAAAATAGGAAATCAATTGACACAAATTAAGCAAAAAAAGAAATTTGCTTTATTGCTTTGACACACTCTCCAGAGGCCTCAATAACTGTGACAACAGGGACGTGACCGAGTGGCACTTGTCAGTTTTTTAATGCTGTTCCGAGTTTTAAAAATTGACTTACAAACCCCACTAATGCAGCTCCCTGGAAATCAGACATGAGATGTCGTGTGTGGCAGGAGCAGTTATTTATTTTATTGCAGTTAGTGGTTATTCGCTGCCTATCCAGGAGGGAAAAGCAGGAGTCGTGTGCATGGCACCGGGCAGGGGAAACAGCTGGAGAACCCAGGCCTTGGGGTGCAAGATGAGCCCATCCCCTTCTCACATTGTTTTGTGTTTTCAGTGAACAAGGATAAACAAATTGATCATTTCTGTGCTGGGTGTAATGGGCTTCTCATTGCTGGCGACTCCCTATAATGTGCTGGTGACCTTCATTATTTTCAGGGACATATTATGTGGGACACTGAAGCAGGAATGTTTCTTCTTCCCTTTCACCTCTATTTGCCTCTTTCTTATTTTGGGATTCTATGCAGGGTTTTGTTTTGTTTTTGTTTTCCGTTCTTTTAACCTATTTCCCTCAATGTTCTTTCCTTAAACTTTCTTTCCCCCTATTCTTAGTGACTTTCTTCTTTCCCATGTAACACTTTCCATCCCCTGTTTTCTCCCCACAATCCTTTTGCATATGAACAGTAGAGCAGAGCAGCAGCAAAACGCAGGAGCACTTTGGGTCTTCAGCCTGTGCTTTGCTCACCTACAGCCAAATGTTTTTCTCTGAGCTTTCACACCTGTGGAAGGTCTGGTTCAGATGAATGTGTGACTGGTGATTGCTGGGGCTGGTTAATATAATGAACTTTTACTAATCATCGGTGGTTAACTTGTTTTCCAATGACATCGAACTCGTTGGAGCTGGGGGTGTTCAGCTGGAGAAGAGAAGGCTCCAAGGAGACCTTAGAGCCCCTTCCAGGGCCTAAAGGGGCTCCAGGAGAGCTGGAGAGGGATGGAAGGACAGGACAAGACAAGGGGAAATGGCTTCCCAGTGCCAGAGGGAAGGGAGAGATGGGATATTGGGAAAAGAATCTTCCCCGTGAGGGTGGTGAGGCCCTGGCACAGGGTACCCAGAGAAGCTGTGGCTGCCCCATCCCTGGAAGTGTCTGAGGCCAGGCTGGAGCAGCCTGGGATAGTGGAAGGTGTCTCTGCCCATGGCAGGGGTGAGACTGGATGAACTTTAGGGTCCCTTCTCACCCAGAGCATCCCAGGATTCTGTGATCTCATTGACACAGCTTTCCTTGTCCTCAGCCAGTGTTTTGAGGTGCTTTACAATAACAGTATTTCATTGACATGTATTTCGAAGACCAGTCAAAAGTAAGAGCAAATAAAAATGTCTTTAGCTTAAAAGCCAAGACAGATCGAGTGGTTTGCACAAGAATCAGGAAGAGCAGAGTTGTTAAGGCTCCCAATTCCGAAGACTTACAGTGGTGTCTCAGGCAGGCAGAGTCAGCTGCCAGTTCAGACCTCTCTGACAATTGGGAACATATGGGAGCAGGGAGGATCTCAGATATATTTGAGCCCAACTGTTGAGTACCTTAAAATTAAGCTGTAAAACCTGGGCATCAATAAAGGGTTTTACAGCAGTAGTGTAAATAGAGTGAGCTCAGGTGGATGTGTTGGAGCAGCCAGAGGAGGAATGCTGCCAGCTCTGCTCGGGGTGAGTTGTGCTCCCGGTGGGAAGTAATAAAAGAGCTCCCACAAGGAAAATGGGACCATAATTGAGACTTGAGAAAACAAGGGCTGGGATTGACAGCTTCAAATCTTTTTTACTAAGATACCAACCCAGCAGTATTTTGTGGGTGGCGGAACAAACCCGAGGATGAATCAGGTTAAAACAAGTGGTGCCTTTTACTCTCATTTTCCCGGGCTGGGGAGAGGGGTTGTAATTAGTGCCTGTGCTTTGTAAATCTTGGTGGTGATGTTTGTCGTGTGTCCTGGCTGGCAGCTCCGTGGCCCTGCTCCAGCACAGGTCCTGTTGCTGTAAGTGAGATGTAAACAGGCATCTCAGCGGCTCCCCTGTAATTGCAGGGCAGGCAGAAATCAAGTGCAAGGTTATCCTCCGAGGTGTAGCTGTGATGAGCTACAATCACTGTTTTTCCAAAAGCTCAGAAGATGGAATTAGTTAGCTCGTGCACGGAATGTGCTTGTTGTTGCTTGGCAGTCAAGTGGTGGTTTGATTTTTTTTTTTAATGAAATTCAGAGTATTTGCATTATGAGGTTATAATTGTTTTGAAGTCCCTGGGTCTAAGAATTAGCCTGGGGTCTCTTGGCTGTCACAGGGAAAAGTAACACCTACAAATCTGTGCTCACCTCTGACATGCTTAAAATCTTGAAAAAACCCCAGTGTTATTGCGTGTATGTTGTTGACTGAAGAGCCCTGTATTTAAAAATGCACAGAAACTGATATTTACCCTGTTGTAAAAATGGAATCCTTTCCCAGGCTGCTGTTACAAAGTTGGCTTTAGCTCTTTGCGCAGGTCCTGCTGCAGTTCCCAGGGAAGGGCAGAGAGCAGGACGTGGGTTTCAGCAGTGGATTCAGAGGTTTGGGATGCAGTTGCTGTAACGATGTCCCTGTGCCATCTGCTGTGCCAGGGAGTCGTTCCATGAGCCACTGCCCTGCTGGGTTAGGGAGGCAGAAAGTTGTGAGAGAGAGTCTGGAAGGAGCTGATTGAATTGCTGTGTTTACTGCAGCTTCTCAACAACTTCCTTGCTTTGCTAGCAAATTCAAAAGGTTAGAAATGCAGATTTTTAAAATTATGTGCACCTGTGTTCTCAAGGCTCAGTGGGGAGTCACCTTCTTCAGCTTTTAAGTGCACAGACCAAATAATTTCCATCCCTTGATACTGATCCCCCAATTTAATTTTCTGTGTGCCTTTCAAGGGTCGAGGATAATTCTTGGCCTCATAATGTTGCTTTCAAGTCTTCCTTCTCTCAGATCTGCCTAGGAATGAGTGAAATGAGTCAACAGTTGAGGGTTTTTTTAAGCCTTCTTCAAGCTTTGGACCAGCTCCCTGACAGAAAATGATGGAATTCTTTTAGTTTGACAGAAATTAAGGATATGCCAAATAGAGGAGTCTGCATAAATGGGAGTTACTGAACAATAAACCATTTAAATTTGCTGGCTCTGAGGTCTTGATCAGGGCAGGTCCTTGTGGGACAATATGGACTTAATTCATTTACTTGTAAAAATTTTAATTAACAAATATTTGTAGACGCTCCAGGAGTCTCTGTGTGTGTTGTTTTACAGCCTTTTGGATCCCTTGCCTTGCAGAAATTCCAATTCTGCAGCCCAGCAATCAGCAGGGAAACAAAACCTACCAGGTCCCAGCACAGACCGTGGAAAAAAAATCTTGCAGCAAATATTATGTAACTTAATTTGGGTTTGGTTTGTTAGAGCCCAGATGGGTGAGATCAGCACAGGCCTGTGAGAAACCATGTCAGGGATAACGGAAGAAAATACAGAGAACCAAACTGTGTCTGGGATGGTCAAGTCCTGCATCCCAGAGATGCTCTTTGTACCAACTTTGCACTTTTTAAACAGTTATTGATGAGAGACAGGAAAATACTTTACAAATTAATCTCTGTAGATGTAAAAAAGTTGTTCTTCATCTGTTTAATTCGGCACAGTTATAAATGTAGTGACAAAATACACTCTAAATAAATGATAATATGATATAAATAAACTATAATACAAGTATTTATAACAGAATTTTATACTTTAGAACATGGAGCCGTCCTGTCTCAGTGCTATCACTGACTTTCTAGGTAGCTTTGCAGTTTAATGTAATCTCTCTTGTATGAAATGATGATAAAATACATTTTCCAGCTCACAGGAGGACCATGAGAATTAGTCAGTATTTGTACGGGACACAATGATGGAAACAATTCTATTAAATGTGCCAAACCACATTTCCAGACCTACAGACACCCCCCCCATTTCGATCTTATTGCACAGTTTAGAACCCAAATCGTTGCATATTGTCCCTTTTTTATCATACCAGCCTACTTTGAATTTCACTTAGTAACGCACTCTGAATAATTAATCATTCAGCTAATAATTATCCCTGCCAAATAAAACGACTTGATTACTAAGCCTGATGAGGAAAATCCAGGCAGGAAAGAACCCTCTCAAAAACAACAACATTCCGCAGATATCCTTAATATTTAACGAGCGAGCTATATTTGGTGAGTTCTTCTGAAGCAGGGGGAGAGCAGCGGGTGCTGATTTCCTGTGTCATCACATTTGTGCCTCTGTGTCAGCAGCATCCCCACGGGCACCAGGGAACATCCAGCATTTCCCGGGGTGCTTCCTGGTCAGCAGCAGGAAAAGGCTCTGCTGGGGGGTTCTGCTCAGCATTATTTGGTTATTTGGGGGGGGGCTGTGCTGTGTTTGCTCTGCTGGGATGTCCTGCAGGGAGCAGAGACCTTGTTTAGTGAAGGGGACAGAGGAGTTGTGGCATCAGTGTCACTTCCCAGGTGGCACCAGCTTAACCCACACCGGCCATTCCCTGTCAGAGATATTACGGATGATGACAAGGAGTTCCCTGGATTAGCCCGAGGTGCTTGGGATGTCACCATGCACAATTCTGGTACTGGTCTCACCAAAAACCTTCTTTTTGTCTGTGATTTGTTAAGACACAGCTCTGCTGCCACTTGGAAAATGTGCCCCTTAAGGGGAATCTGGCATTTCCACTCCAGCCCAGGTGCCGTGTTCTCTCCCAGCCAAACCCCCTTTGTTTCCCTGCTGCCACCCAGCACATATGCCTGGTTTGCTTTTTTCCTTCTTAGTTGTCGCTAAAAAGGGAAAAATTAAATTAATCCAGGGAGAGAACTGTTCCACAGAGACCATTCCTGGAGGTGGGACTGATCCTCCAAGAACTGAGAGACAGGGCTGGGAACTGGAGGTGCTGTGTGGGGTTTCCAGGTGTCTGGGGAGCTGACCCAGGGATAACGCTGGAGGCACCAGCGTGTTGTTTGTAAACAATGAGGAGAAAACATGTGGAGTGATGATTTCGTGTTTGTGCCTGCCTGACACTCGATGGCTTCAAGCAGGAATCCACAATGGGGAAACTGTTCCCAAAGCGCCGCCTCCCATATGGCTGGGAGTTTGTCAAAACATTTCACTTGAGTACACCCAAAACTGATTGTGAGGAGGAACAGTTTTGATCGTCCCGTTCTTCAAAATGTAAAACAGTTTAAGAATTATCTGTTTTTAACATCATAACAGAAAAGTTTCACTTCCCGGTTTAGAGCAACTTCTGGTTTAGAAGTTGGCATTAATTTGTGCCTCTGTGAATGACGTTGGAACGTGGTGGGAAGTCAAAATAAAACATCAAGGTTTAGACAGCCAATCTCAATAATTTAGGAGACAAGTCTTTCTCCTCCCTGGAATGAAACCCGAGGCCGTAGATGAGTCCACAGAGAGCCAGGCAGTGGTGTCTATGTCCTGCCCAGCACTGGGGCTTGTGCTGGGTGGGATGTGGCCCAAACTGGTGCTGGCCATGGGCCCGTGGCTGCTTTGCTGTCTCAGCACTCCCACCCTGAGGAAGTGATGCAGAGGAGCTGCAGCAGTGGTGCAGTCAGAGGAGCTGCTCTGGGGACACTGCGATTTTACAGCATAAAACTCTGCTGGTGCTGGGCTGAGTCCTCTGCCTCCCACAACCCACCCAGACACAGCCAGGCTCCGGCTGCTGCTGTTTGATCTACATGGGATTTGTCTGCCTCTCTGATTATCTCTTTATTAGCAGCACATCCCACATCTCAGTGCCTGAGTGATGTGAAAAGAAGGTGTAATATTCTGCTATTTCAGTATTTTCCCTTTTTTTTCCCCCCCAGTAGTTTCAGACTTGCTGTTTTCTGTTGGTAAATATAAAAAGGCTTTTGCAGAGACTGTGCTGAGTCTCTCAGTGTATTTTGATGAGTGAACGTTCTGGTTTTTACTGGGTCACACAGGACAAGATTTTTTCTAAAACTGTTTCTTTCTGTTTGCCTGAAAGGGACATTACTATTAATGGCTTATAGAAGAAAGACAGCAATGTATTTAAGATACCTTGAAGACATTAGGTAACTTTAAAGAGGCGTGTGAAAGTTCAAGTATGCCCAGAAGAAAAGAGAACAGCAAGTAGCTGGTGTGGATACCTGCACACAACTTTTTGTGAGCCTTTGAACCGTCTCAGATATAAAAACCACCTTTATTTCAAAGGCCACCAGGCCTTCTGCTGCTCTAATTCTCCCTGAATGTCTGTAGGTAACAGAATCCACGCTAGGAAAGGGAAGATTTTTCTAAATGCAGGTACTGGGGCAGAACATCCTTTAAGCTGATATTGTTTGTTTGACAGGCAGGGCATGGGTGGGAGACCAAGTGATAGGGAAAGGGGGAGCAATTTTAAACTAAAAGAGGAGAGATTTTGATTAGATCCTGGCAAGGAATTCTTCCCTGGGAGGGTGGTGAGGCCCTGGCACAGGATACCCAGAGAAGCTGCTCCATCCCTGGGAGTGTCCAAGGCCAGGCTGGAGCAGCCTGGGACAGTGGAAGGTGTCCCTGCCCATGGCAGGAGTGGAACTAAATGAGCTTTAAGGTCCCTTCCAGGCCATTCTATGATTAAAAACTAGGATTTAGCAAAGGGAAGGAATATTTCTTTTCACGCTCCAGCCACACTGTTGGAAATAAAAGCAAGTGCCACAACCCACAGTGTTTACCTCAGGTTTTGATATCAATGCAATAAAATAAATTGCTTATTGACCACCCTAAAAATGACTGATGAGTCAGGCCTGCGAGTTAAGTTATGCATGGAGGAGGTGCCTACCCATCCCCTTGAAGGTGGATCTCTGTGGCACAGTTTGGAGCTGGAAGTAGCTTTTCTTCCATGTGCATGTCTTGATTTTACCACTGAGGGGCCAATCTTTATCTCGGGTCACTTTGCCCCCAACCCACGGAGCTGCAGGTGGAGGGACACAACTCCCTGTGGGGGAATGAGGAGAAGGAACTCTTGGTGTCTTTAGTGACAAGAAGTTTTTCTCCCTTAAGCATTGCTTTAACTGCAAAGAAAGGGATATTGCATATCTGGCAGAACATCAGCAGGGTGACCTTTGCTGCCTGGTTTATGTGCTGTGAAAAACAAGGAGCTGAGCACAACCCCTGAGAGCTTTGGTGTTGATCCTGCTCCATCCTGGGCAGCCATAGGAGGTGGCAAGGTGACTTCAGGGATCAGATCAGGTTACTTTCAGCACTCTGGATTCCCCAGGTGAAGGACAAAGTTCTCCTGCCCAGCAGCAGGGAGCTGGTTGAGGATGTGGCTGAAGGGCATCCAGCATGGCCAGGCCACCACGGCTCCCACGCTGGCCCTGTGGATCTGCTCCAGGCTGCACCAGAACCGGCTGGAATTCTGAACTGGGAGGGGAACAGGGGATGCCTCTGCTCCCACAGCTGCCTTGCTGAGCTCTCATCTAGAGGCTGGTTGGAGTAGTGGGTGTTGCACGTGGGTTTGGTCACTCCAGGCACAGGTGTCGTATCGACAGTCCCGATCTCCAGTGATGGGGGCCTGTCACAGGATTTCTGCTGCCACCCCTCCAGTGGCCTCTCCAGTGTTTTGAAGGACACATGTCCCCCCTCTACCTGTCCTGCAGTGGGTTAGGAATATCCAATGTGTTCCTACTCCTTTCTTCAGGCAGAAGTGACTGTGCTGTGCAGAGGCGTCGCATGGAAATTTCATTATATAGTCCATGAAAACATCTAAAGTCCATTATAGATGTTGAGAGAGAGAATGTTTTACCCAGTTGGAAGACAGAATTTGGAAGTAAGTTACTCGCAGATCTTATTATTACAGTCCTGTCCTAGACAATAATAATGAAGTATTGATGGAAGTCTTGCCAGAGCAAAGACTGCTGGGTTTCATACAGAGGAAAGATAGTATCTTCATTTAGTTTTATTAGACTCTTGATACTCTGCCCATGTATTTTTTAATTCACCACAGTAAAATTCTAATTAAAGAACAGACTTTGCCTCCCATTAATATGACACTAAAATAAAAAAATAAAAAAACATTTTAGAGAATGCAGCATCTTCTCTACAAAAATTGTAATGAGAAGACAAGCTGCCAGCATTGTGGAGAATGTTGTCGCTCCCTTATGAAGCGTTTCGTGATTTTAAACTCCTTGGAAGATCTAGAGTGTCAGTAGAGTTAAAGGCTCATTAAACAGAGCAGTAATTTCTACAAAAAGAAATAGGAAATATTCTCAGGTTTTTTTAATGTTCTAATTTTCACTTCTTTTGAAGCCTCTGTCAAAATAGCTCATGATGAAAATTCTGCAAGCGCCACACTTTGATATCTGTCAGGATAAGAAGTTGTTTCTCCCTTTTTTTTGCTGCTTCCAAAATATGAGTTCATTATGGGATTTGACGAGGCTGACATGCAAATACTCAACTTCTCTTTGACTTGGAGTGATTTTGTTTTCATTTATCCCAAATAAAAACCTACAGCTAGGTAACTGTTGTAAGCCTCCTACAGAATCCTGTAGGAATGTTCTTTAAACAAGGATCACTTTGGAAAGGAAATGTTTCTTCAGAGGATTCTAAACAAACTGCAGGGTCTCTGAAGTGCTGTGATTGAATTAGGTAGCACATGGTGGAGAGTCACTGACTAATGAGATCATCATCTGAGATTAAATCATGGCCCAAATCAGCCACATGTTTCCTATCTGATTCAGACCATGAGCTTCAGGGAGAATCAGAACAATCTTTCTCGGAGGATGAAAATCTGTTCTCCTGTCCTTAAGAAAGAAAAAATCCCAAACACAAAATGAGATTAATTTCCTTCTGTGAGTAATAATCGATCCATTTTGGGAAAAATCAGCAGATGTTCCCTTCCCATCTTTCCCCTTCTACCTAATGAAAACTGGTCTATAAACTCAGAAAACGAGACTGACTGCAAGTCCTGCCAGCCTCAGATTAACCCCACGCTTTTGCTCCTTGGGTGGATATATAAATGCACTTTTACATATGCAAGATATATTCTCTGGGCAGTCTTAGGGTTGTAAACACTGAGACTGGCATTTTCGTCGTTGTAATTGTGTGTGCTGTGACTGAGAGTCTGGCATTGGAGATAAAAGGCTCGTGCAGAATCCCTTGCACAGAATCCGGGGTTGGGAACCTTAAGGCTGCAAAGCTCCAAACTCAGGAGTCCGGAGATGCCAGGGTGTGTGAACAGTACCCTGCATGAGTAAAGAAAATATCATCATTCGTGGGCTCAAGTACTGAATTAGTGCTGGACTTTAATCTGTGAAACCAACTTGATAAGTCAAATGTCTTATTTATTTGTGATGCTCCCAGTTGGGTTTGGGTTTCCTTAAAAAGCAAATGGAGAATATGAAAAATCCCTTCGAGGGTGTCACTGAGATGGTTGTTGAGCACAGAGCAGGGCAGATCTCTGGGCTGTGGGGTGAGGGACTGGCACAGAAGGGTCTCCCCCTCCCTGTGGGACACTTCCCACACGGAGATGTGCCAACCATGGCTGCTCCCAGGGAAAACCGTGAGAGAAATCCTGCTCAGGCCTCGAAGCCTCTAATTTCAGATTGCTTTTAATAGAGGTGAAATCTTTGAGGGATGGAGGTAAGGAGTTATCCAGAGGGGGGACAGAGGGTCTGCAAATTGCGTTTCTTACAGTTTGATCAGGCACAAGGTGGATTTTAGTGGGGACACGTGAGCCCACCCCAGGGGTGGGACAGCGCCGTGTCTGTGGTGGTGAAATCGTGGAATCAGGGTCAGTCTCTGGGCATTTGTGAGAACATTTTGGAAGGGAACTCCTGAAGATCTGGGTGATTTTGAGGACAGTCCTCCATAAACACGTGAGAAGTGCCAAGGGTAATCAGTGTTACGAGGTAAAGATGTTTTTTAGTTTAGAATTGAGCAGCTCAGCAGGGATTTTTCAGTAACCTGGCTCGTGCCCTCAGAAGTGTGTTGGTGTTGTGTGAAGGACTCGGGGCTGCTCCAGGCCAAACTCAAAGTGCTGGGAAGTGTCATTGGAAGGGAATTCCCTCTTCATGGACCTTGTCTCAAACCTCGTGCTTGGCTTCTGTTTCCAAAGACAGCTGTGCCAAAGTGAGTCGTGTTTGTGCAGTGAGCAGACATCAGCTCAATACAGGGGCTGTAATTCTCCCCTCGGATAAAGTGCAGGGAATAAAAAGCTAATTGATTATTTCAGTTTTTTATTCGTTACACCCAGGCATGTGTTTTAGCTTTTGTTCTTTCATTGTCTGCTTTTCATTAGCTGGGGCAACCATCAGATTCCAAAACTGAATTAGATGAAAAAAATCCCGCCCAGAGTTCAGGCTGCATTTCACCTTAATTTGTATTCACAGAATCATTCTACAACAGTACAGTTACATTAAGGGGAGAATCTACTACTAATTTTGAAGTAAATTCTAAAATAATCTCTCTTAAGTCATGTCCTCCTACATTTCATAAGTTAATTTTATTTCCTGTTTGCATTTTTAAAGGCTAGTATCTCATTTAAACATTACAAACTGACTTTGGAAATATTCCAGAATATTGATTATTGACTATGAGCTATGTTCTGTGCTTTAGCAAATTTTCAGAAAAGCTGCTTTAAAGTGTGGATTAATTGAGGTTTCCCATCAGCTCAATATGGTTTTGAGTCGTTAGGCCAAAGAAATCAACCACTGGGATTTTTTTTTAGCTGTGCCTCCTGCAGGATGTTTGTGAACATCCCCCTGACTGCAGACCCAGGGACAGGACTGGCCACTGGCCGCAAGAGAGACACAGGGAGGCTTATGCTGGTGAGAATAAAATAAACACAGACCTTTGGAGCACGGGTTCTGGTGCTGCTGAGAGAGAAGATGTTGTTTTCATGTTAGTAGTGTGTCTGTGCAATGATGGAAAAGCTCTGGAACAGCACTTTGACTCTCTCATGTCAGGATAAGTTACTCAATAAATGTCACCCTTTCCTTGAGAGCCCTTTAATTTATCTGCTGCTTGTGTGTTTGCCTCATTGTGCCTGACTTGTGCTGCTGCACTAAGTGCTGGGTGGCTCTGCTGACCCAGGACACAGCAATGCCCCACTCATTCCTAGAGGGATAAACTGAGATGAAGCAGCACTTCCAGTGTGTCCTCATTGTGTGTTTCCCAGGACAGAACTGGGAGCAGGATACCATACATGACCACAGTGGAAAAATGTCATCAGGACATTAGATATTAGACACAGGAACAGGCTCCCCAGGGAAGTGGTGGATTCACCATCCCTGGAAGGCTTCAGAAAACGAGCAGATGTGGCACTTCATGGTGTGGTTTAGTGGGCACAGGGTGTTTGGTCAAAGGGGATCTTGGAGGTCTTTTCCAAGTAATGACCCCTCACTTCAAGAAGTAACTGAGGCTTTGGTGTGGGAGTAGGGATGGGGAGAGGAGGAAATCCCTTGGTGCTGCACTGGGCAGGACAACTTTTGGTGCTGCATTGAGAGTCTCTCCACAGAGGGATGAATCCTTCCCTGTCATACCCTATGCAGACAGGTGTAATTATGCTTTGGCACCCAGCATCATCCTTTTCAGAGTTATATTCCTTTCCATTGGTGGCAATTAATCTCCAGTCCTGTTTTGGAAGGTGAAGAAGTGAGGAAGTTTGCACACTTGCCAGGGAATGTGGGCACGTGACTTGAAGTATGGCAGCTCCCTTTAATGTAGCATCTCCCAGGAGAACAGTGGCTATTCCAGACTCATCCCTCACAGTATTGACATCCCCACACACACCTAAGGGGAGCATTTGTATCTCCCTGACATCCCCACTTTCAGGTTGCTTTTCCTTATTGATGGCCTGGTTAAAGTCTCTGTATCATTTTGACATTTTAATGGCATATGCATTTACAGTGGAGCGCTCGTGTAAGCTTTAATCAGCTCTCTGTTCACATTTGTTGCAGTTATTATTTATCTCTATTATGGTAGCACACAACAAGAGCAGGATGAGACTGTTCCAGGCTGGGCTGGTGGTTTAAAATAGTCTCTCCAAGCCCATTGGAGGAAAGGTGCTGATGATCCCAAAGTGCAGCAGGATCCTTTTATCTCAGAAACTGGAGTCACTGTCACAACACCAGGCAGGATTTGCCACACTGGATACGGATATAGAAAAAGGACATCTTGGTTGCTGAGGTCTTTGGTTTCTTCTGTTTTTTAATTTTCTGGCAGGAGCTGCTGTCCCACAGTTAGTTACACACTTGAGTGCTCCTGCTGAGCTCAGTGGAGTTAATTGTATAAATAAATACTTTGATTTATGTTACCGTCTCTGTATCCACTACCTTTGTGAAGGTACAGAAGTTACCACAGTGGAGATTCTCTGAGTTATCATTATATAAACATCACATCCAATGAAATGACACAGGAAAAGAATTTACTTCCAACTCCATGGTCTGTCACTGCAATATAGGATTTTGAGGAAGGGGAAAAGAAAACCAACAGGAACTGACAAACTCTGAGCAACAAAGATCTTATTTCCGTACGAGGTTAAGGCAGTGTAAAATCAGGTGAGGATGATATTTCATTATCACAGATTTTACAGTAACACGTTGCCAGTGATTTCCACTCAATTCCCTTTGCAATTAATCAGCAGTGGATGAATTGATAGTGCATGAAGTGCCTCTGCTCAGTGTGACATGTACAGGGCTTGAACTGATGGCTGAAAGCAGAAAATCTTTACTATCTGAGGTAAAGACTTAAATCTGGAGGAGTCCAACCTGTCACTGTGTGTCTGTGATCCCCTCACCAGAGAGACAACAGGATGTTCTCCTTGGCTGTAACATCTGCTGTGCTCCCCTTGGTTAGACACACACACGAGGGCTGGTTTCAAACCATTTAGAGAACTGTGGGCAATCGCTGCAAGTAGTTTTAGGAACAGAAAAGAAGCAAAGGCTGTGTCAGACGTCAGTGACACAGAACAAGCCTCATCTTCCTGTAATTCTATTTGTTCTGTGTCTTCCGTGAGCTTTCAGATGTACTTTAATCCTCATTTTTATGTTCTCTCCTTAATAAATCCCCATGAAATCCACATTCTTAGCAGCTCTCTGGTGTGCCAAGCTGCTTTATTTCATAGGCACTAAACCATTTAGGCTCAGTGCTTTGGGTTAACCGTAGTGAATGGTGCAAAGTGCACTCACTGCTGCCCTGTACTGAGAAAAATCTGGTTGTCTTGTCACTGCAGATTTTGGTATTTTAATGATTTCTCAACCAATTAGAGAAATTTCTGCTCTTTACTTCAACGCTTTGCTCTTCCCTTTGCCCAGGTCGTGGAGTGCAATTTGGTGCAGGGAGAAAGCAAGTGTGTGAGTCAATATCAATAGTAAATAAGTGTTCAAATCAGATGGAGGGGCAGTAAAGGAGCTTACAGAAAATAAGCTGGATTTACAGGAAGGGGACAGCACTGTACAGGTGAAATGAGGGGCATGAGCTGATGATGGGAAACAGTTTTCCCTTCATGTAAAAGGTTTTCTTTCTCCTTCAATTCCCTTCAAAGTGGAAAACACAAACCCAGCTGACAAATGTGATGATTGAAGCACCCACATGAGACGTGGAAGAGCAAGGATAGAATCACCTCTTCTAATGAATGTTATTTATTCATATTAAGGAAATTAATTGCAGCTGGAATTGTATCAGCCCAGAACAAGCCACAGTCTGCAGTTGGGGCTCTGGTGTAAGCTGGGTACAGGAGGAATCAAATCCCCAGAGCAGACAAGGGTGAAGTTGGATCCCTGAATTCCACTTCCCCATGTGAAGGGCTGTGAGCTGTGCTTGTGTGGCTCAGATTTGAACCCTCTGTGGAGGTGCAGAGCTGCATCCCTTGATGTTCAAGTCCTGCAGAAAACAAATCGGTGTTTCTGGAATGGAAATTGCTGGGAAACTCCAGCAGCTCGAGCAGCTTTGCTTCCTGCCCCTGAAGGCTCACGGAGCCTTAGCAAGTGTCTGTGTGAAATAAGGATAGATCATCTTGTTCCACGGATTCTCAGTAATAATTTAAGTCTTATAAAGAGTAAGATTTTGTTTGCTGGGCTCCCAGTGGTGTCAGAGAGGAACTGTCATCCCTGTCTGCAGCTGGGGGAGAAGGGAGGCAGAGCCATAAAGGGTCTGATGTGCCCAGGAATACGGCTCGTGCTCTGCTCTCTGCAGGACATGAAACCACCTCTACACCTGCATCCTCCAGGACCCTCTGGGTCCTTTTGGAGACCCTGGAATTGTCTTCCGTGGCTTTATTTAACACTTGCTCCAGAAACACATGTTTGTAAACTGGCAACCAGGAGTGCAAATTGAGTAAAAGCTGTTTTGTTCTGCTGCTGGGTATCTTCAGACTGACCAAGTATCCTCCTTCCCAAAACGAAGGATAAAAATGCCGCCAAAATTAACTGATAGATGTTGTTTTCCACTGTGGGTTTATAGCCATGTACTGTAGAAGGAGAGGGCTACGAAACTCTAGGACAAAAGCACGAGGCTTAAGTGAGCTTTACATTTACCTCACTAATCCTGGAAACGCATCCAGGCCTGAGGAGCAGCGGGTGTCACCTGGGGATTAGTTTTCATGTTTGCAAATAAAAGTGGTTGTGAAGAGGGCTCTGTTGCTGGGATTACACTCCTGTCTCCTGCCTGGCAGTGGGTTTTATGTGAGCAGGGGGGGTTGTTGGTGTGATTGAAACCAGTTCTCTGAGCACAACAAGCTGTAGCTGGAAGTAGATCAGTGCCTGTGCCTTTACCAGCAGCTCTGGTCTGACCAGAAGGATGGTTTTCTTCCCACTTGCCACAGCTGGGGTGAAAGGTGGAGGGTGGCACTGAAGAAACCCTTGTTTTCCTGCTGATGGTTTGCTGAGGAAACCTGCCCCTCAGGAGTTTGCTTTGAGCTCTGCTCAGTGCACAGCCCAGCCAGGTGCTGCTGTTCCTATGACAGATCAGAATAAGGGGTTCCTGTGGTGCCCGTGTCCCTCTCTCATCCTGCTCATGGTGCACAGAAGAGGAGAAGGGATCCGGCAGGATTGTCACGTGAAGGCTTCTCACTGTGCCTTAGTACATTCTGTGAGGAGCCTCCTCTCTGGGTCAGTGGCCAGAAGGTTTGGGGTCTTTGCGTGGTGCTGGTACATGTTGTGTCTGGGACAGGAATTACCTGACATACAAATTCCATACCTCCATCCCTAACCCTGGGCAGCCTCATGACATCCTATCTCCAGTGCTGTTTTCTTCCCTTCCATCTATTTAGTCGACAAAATAAAAAAAAAAAAAAAGAAAAAGAAAACAAACAAAAAAATCCAAACACCGAGAAGAAAGCCATTTTCAGATTATTTTACTTCTGGTCCTATGGGAACAGTACAAAGAGACAATATTTGATGACATTATTAAATGGGCAGGATTTGCTTGGCAGAACCACCTGCCATGAGCTCCACTGCAGGCAGGATGGGATCCTCTGCATCTAATTCCTCTATAAATTCGTTCCTTCCAGCTGTCTAAGAGCACTAAGAAACAGGATATTAAAAGATCTCGGTCCTGATCCAATCAGGGTGTTAAACAATCCTCAAATTTAGGTCCAGTAACTGTGCTGTCCTTGCATGCTAAAACCCACTGGATCAGGGGGTGGCTTTGGGAATTCAGGGGACCCTTCACAAAGTTCTGGTGCTTCCTCTGTCTGTGTGGGGGTGTGGGAACTCTTTTAGGCGTAGCTGCTTCAATGCTTGATAATTGGAGTAAAAGGATGAGTTTGGGTTCAGCCCCAAAGAAGCCTCATTTTCCTGACCAGCTGCAGGATGTTTTTGGGTGAGCGTTACTAAAGCAGAGTCCACAGCGGCCATGAGACATCATATGACAGTAAATAACCCAGGCCAGGACCTTGAGAGCAGAGATTGTCTGGAGAAGCTTCTCAGCAAAGATCGCTGTTGGTTACGGAGAGATGAGCATTGAGGCAGCCCGGCCTGAAAAAGAGTTCCCACCTGGGGGTGGGCCGAGGTGCTGGGGGTGCTCTTTGCCCTTCTCGGGGTGAGGCCGTGTGTGTTTGCAGGCTGTGACAGCGAGCACTGGGGGCCCCACTGCAGCAACCGGTGCCAGTGCCAGAACGAAGCGCTCTGCAACCCCATCACGGGCGCCTGCGTGTGCGCCGACGGCTTCCGCGGCTGGCGCTGCGAGGAGCTCTGCGAGCCCGGCACCTATGGCAAGGGCTGCCAGCTCCAGTGCCAGTGCCACCACGGAGCCACCTGCGACCACCAGACCGGCGAGTGCCACTGCGCGCCCGGCTACACCGGCGTCTTGTAAGTGCCCGCGTTCCGTGCCGCGGGGAACGGGCAACGTGGGAACGGCCTGCTCTGCTCCCACCTCTGCAGGAACTGGGGGAAGGGGTGGAGAGGTTAAATTGGGTAAATTGTTCCTTCTGCTGCTGCTGAGACCGGTCTGCAGGGCATCAAGGGGCTCCAGGAGAGTGGGAGGAAGACTTTGGGCAAGGGCCGGAATGACAGACGAGAGAGAATGGTTCACATTGCCAGAGGGCAGGGATAGAATGGACTTTGGGAAGGTGGGGAGGCCCTGGCACAGGTTGCCTTATGGCTGGGCCATCCCTGGAAGTGTTGAACGCCAAGTTGGACAGCTCTTGGAACAACCTGGTCTAGTGGAAGCTGTCCCTGCTCATGGAAGGTGATTGGGAATGAGATGAGCCTTAAGGTTCCTTCCCACCCAAACCATTATGGGATTCTATGGTTCCATTATAATATAATAAAATAACGGTGCTAAAATAAGCTTTGAAATCCTTCATAATTTCCACCTTGTGCAACAACTCTACCTGTTCCTAATTTCAGAATGTGAGCACAATCCAAATTACAGCTGGATTTTTATAAGCAATTGGACTCTCTCCTCATTAGCAGTCCAGTGCAGTATCAAATGGGACTTATCATCCCCAATTTATTTGACTTTCAATCTAACTGAGAAAGCATTGCTCTTAACTATATCAGCTTACTATCTAGGGGGTAGGTTTTAAGCATAGTGAGCAGGGATTTAACAGTGTGACTCCTATTAACTTTAACGAGAATCATGGAGCTAAATCCCCATCCACCACATGGGAAGTTTACCGGTAGGATTCACGAAATCTGCATATTAATTTCAGGACAGCAAGCAATAGTTCCTTGTTTAAAATTGCCCACAGTGTAACATCAGTTCTCATTAGAGATCTTTCAGTAGTTTCAGAAGTAATTATGTTTTTCAGAATTATTTAAGGGGAAAAGAGAATTTAGTCACTGAATTCGGCTGGAGACCTATTACAGGTGACTCAATACTTTTGCAGTCTATTATTATTTGTTGACCTGCGTGAAGGGGAAGATGAAAACTAAAGGCAATGTTAACCCTCATAAATAAGTGATCTGCCTTTTGAATATTTTATTTAACACCTGATTTTCTCACAGACTTGTGACCTGAGTCCTGGAAGCACTCACTGCTAAAGACTCTGTTAGGAGTGCTCCCCTTGACACTGTGTGTCACTTCTCAGCAGGGCCCACCCTGACACCCTGTAGGAACATCCTCATCAGAAGATAGTGAATTAGGGGAAGAACGTTCTGTAGCTTCAGAACCTCGGTGCTGAAAGCCCCGATGTAGCACACAGCTCTTTGCAGGGATTAGCCTTCCGCTGCCCCCCACGAGTACTGAGAGAGACTCAATGAGCTTAAATAGCCTTTAAATGATGTTGAGTCCTTGCCAGTCCATTATACACTGCAAATGTTAACAATTCAGTAGTGACTGGAGGAATTTCAAGCATTTTAATCCCATCCTTTTATTCTGGTTGCAGTGTCTTTTATTGCCGTGTCACATAACTCACATCGAAGGCTTCGTCCTGCAAAGTTGTGTTTGCCTGGGCTGTTTTAATGGTTATGAGTTGTCCTGTTGAGATGGGTGGAATTGGGTACATACACAGGGGTTACACACAGAGCTGGATCCAGGGCACACAGCAGAAATTAAAGGAATCTTGGCAAATTGGCAGTGCCAGCTGAGGCTTGCTGAGGCTTCATCGTTTGCAGAAGGACACCCAGGATGACCTGTGCTGTGGGTTTTCCTCAGCTACTGTTTCCTGTAAGCCTTTTAAAAATGATCTCTTTGTTTTTTGTCCCTCTCTCTGCCCCCAGCTGTGAGGAGCTGTGTCCCCCCGGCAGCCACGGGGCCCAGTGTGAGCTGCGCTGCCCCTGCCAGAACGGGGGAGTGTGTCACCACATCACCGGGGAGTGCTCGTGTCCTGCAGGATGGACGGTGGGTACCGCTCCTGGCACTGGCACTGATTGCTCACTGCCTCAGCTGCTGCCTCTCCGGGTGCCTGGGATGTGTATCTGTCCTGTTTGTCACAACACTGCGTGCACAGTCTGGGATCTGGAACCAGCCTGGAAGTGTTCGAAAACGTGTGGACGTGACACTTGGGGACACAGTTTAGTGGTTGGTGGCTTGGCAGTGCTGGGGGAACAGTTGGACTCAGTGATCTTGGAGGGTTTTCCTACCCTGAATGGTTCTGGGATTCTCTGACTGGAGCTGCCACCATGAAGTTTAAGAAACAACAGTAACCCAAGAGACAGGGGAGTTGTCTCTGAGTTAGAGTTCCTTGGAGTGTTCCCTGCAGTTTGGACACTGCCCTCACACAGGACACAAAGCTCCAAGCTCAGCCTGACGTTGTCGAAGGCACAGACTGTCCTGTTCCCCTTCAGGAGAGAGGAAAGGGAGAATTCAGGGGGAATTCAGTGACTCAGAGCAGGATTGTACCCAGGACACAGAGGCCACTTTGGTGTCCTGGCCTTACTCAGGCATCATTCCCATGGATGGCCAGAGCTTTGCTTCCACCAGGGAGAGACAGTCGCCCTAACCTTTAACCCTCTGTGTCAGGAAAGCAATGCCAAACATTTTAAAATTCCTTACCTTTATCAATAATGCAATAATTAACTCCCTTGGGGTTTGCCAAGTCTCCCAGGCCCTCGTACCACTTAGCTGTACTAAATCTCCTGGCATTTTTCCTGTATCTGACAATTAGTCTCTTGGCAAACTTGCTGGATTCTAATGCATACAAGTGCTCTGAATTTTGATTTTTGCATGGGAGACCCTGCAGATCATCACAGAACTGTGGCTTCTGCCGTGGACCTTCAATCTGGTGGAACATGTGAGAGCTGAGAGAGATCTTTAAGTGCTCCTGTATCCAGGAAATGCTGCCTGCCTTTGATCACAGCTGCTTTTATTTTAAAACTACCACCCAGGAGATGCTGGTGACTTACCAGGCAACGACATGGGAGAAGAACATCATTTTTGGTGGGAGCTGTGTGCAGAAAATCTCTCTAGCCGGAGAGTTAGAGTCTGTCTCACTTGGCCAGCCATAGCAAAGGTGGTGATGAAGTTACTCCATTTCAAATAACGAAGGCAAAACTTTTCAGAAGCAGAAATGTGACACTTTACCCTCACCTGGCCTTCAGTGGAGACAAAGAAAAGGTTCTTTCCTTGAGTGCTGGAGCTAAAGCATAAAGGAAGCAGTTCACATATTTTCGAGGGCCTCAGTCCATTCTGGCACTACTCCAAGAAGTGATCCATGAAGTGATTAACATAAAAATATTACTTTTTCCATCTCCCTTTGTCTTCTTCGTGCCAAGATTTCTCAGGATCTGAGTTGTTTTGCTGTGCACTTCCTTCCTGTGTTTCGTCTGGAGTTTTTTCTCCTTTTTCAAAGTTAAGACATCACTAAACAGATAAGAATATCAGAACAGAACAGGATTTTTTAGATGTCTTTTAGGAAGCAGCAGAGACCCTAAAGAAGAGCCACAGCACTGGGGCTGCACGGCAGCTGGGGTTGTATTCCAGGCCATTTCTGCCCAATTCCTCACAGCCTGGAGTTTCTTCTCTGCATTTTTAGGAGCCCAGAGAGACTTTTCTGAAAGCTGTGTTGCTGGCTGCTCTGTCCCCAGAGGAACCCTGGATTTAACAATTGATGTTTGAAATGAGCATAACTGAAAATTGAAGAGAGAGATCAAGTATTCTGCAGAAAGAAACTGAAATTATAAGTAAAAGCACTCAGCTTGTAAATGTTGAGATTTTAAGTATAAAGGGTCTCTCCAGGGTTTTAATGAAAAGCCGGTAATTCAGTACACAGAGAGGGATAAAAAATATTTTTTCATGCCACATTTTTAACTCTTGGTGGTTGGAATGGTTTGGGAAGTGAGACATGAGTGGGCTGTAAACGAGCAGGCGAGATGGGATTGCTAGACTGCATTCATTTTATTTCACACCATGGATTTCTTTGACACCAGGAATTTTACTTGCTGATTTGGAGGCTTGAGACTGCATGTATGTATTGAATATGCCATCATTTTGAAAGGAGAGAATTCTCCCTAGATTTATATGAGTGCAAATCCACTTGGACTTTATTGCTGCCAGATGAGCTGCAACTTTTATCCTTCCCTAGGCAGGATTATTAACAGGAGCCCAGCTCCCCTGGGGGCCTGGAGGGATATGCAAGGGGAGGCAGGGAGTGAATAGGAGGAAATTCTGTGGTTCTGAGGTTCTTCCTTGGATCTCCCGTCTTCAAAGCCTGGTTCTTTCATGACTTGTGATTTCTTTCCTCTCACCCAGTGCAGAATCTCCCAGAAGCACGAGCGGTATGAACGGTGTCCTGGGGGATTTTGCTGTCCCCTGGGTTTTTCACCGAGAGATGGTGGAGCCAGTCAAGAGAACGTGGCTTCCAGCATCCAACACCGTTGGGTTGTTCCCACTTGTGTGCCTCTGTGGCTGTGGGAGTTAGTGGGAGGCTGCTTTAGGGTCTCATTAACAATTTACAGGTTTAATTCTATACATCTTTCTCATTTGCAGTATTAAATTCTCCAAGCGCTCTCAGGAAGCAGGGAGTGGAGTTAATTTAGCATTTTGGGGGATGCTCAGGAGCACTTTTGGAGGACTGGATCTCTGTGCTCAGGAAAGCAGCAATCCTTCCTGACATGACAGAGCATTTGTCACTGCAGCACAGCCTGATGGTCCCAGACCCTTCTCAAGGCATCGTGGTGCTGTGTTAATACTACACATTCTGCTAATCACTTCTTATTGACCCTGAGCTTTATGAAACAGTTATCATTTGTATTCTTGTCTATTTTTCTTTCTGTTGGGGATTTTGAACTTGGGGATAAATGAGAAAATGGGGCAGAAAAAAAATATTTCTATCCCTCAAAATATACCAAACTGTGTCAAAAGCAGAAGCTGATGAGATCAGGGCCTGAAAAAAGGTGCTGATGGGGTGAACTTTGCTGATTAGATGTATAAGCAGCAGGAAATGTTGGTCTGACATTTGATCCTCCAGAGAGGGATGTTTTGAATTCCCTCAGTACATATTAATGCAAAACTATGCCTGAAGATCCTCTTGGCTCTGGGGGGATGCGTCCCACAGTATTGCTTTCTCATCATTTGCTGATAGAAATCCTGTTCCTTTTGAGACATGAAGGAAAAAAGTATTTATTATCAAGATAAATGGGCACTTAGGTTTTCAGATATATAGTGTTGTGTATTACTCAAGTCCAGAGACACCAGTTTTTAACGCTGTAATCTGAAAGTTCTTGAACTGAGGCCAACCTGTCTGTTTTACAGCCAAGGAGCCACCTCTGCCTGGCTGGGAAAGGCTTGAAGTGTCTGTTTTATGATGACATTGAAGAGCAGCCTCTCCACTTCGGGGTTGTTGATACAGCTAAACTTCCCCGGCCCCAAGCAGTGAAAGCAGCCATTTTAGTCCTGGTTTATAGTTTGTATAAATTGTGTCTAATGTGGGCTTTGTTCAAAACTCGGAGCCCCCAGGGCTTGCTTGGGGAAACAAGGCTTCGGAGAAATGAAACCCAAATAATCCTGGGGCCAGACAAACAGTGTTTGTGTCTCACCCCGGGCACTGTGGTGGCACTGGCAGCAGCACCACTTGCTGCAGATGCCAAACATTTTCCATTATAGGGCCACAGCTTCAGATCCCAGCACTGCCAGCCTTGTTTTGGCTGGAGTTCCTCAGCTGGATCCCAGCCTCGAGCTTTATGTTTCCACCCAGAATAAAAAAACCAACATTCATTCAACTTCTGAGAAAGTCTGGGGAAATCCTTGTGAGGCCTTGATACTTGGCAGGGGATATTATGGGATACCTGGGGGAAACCACCTGAGTTTGGCAGGTAAATTCTCCAAAGACGTGGCCCCACACAACAGTGAACATTCCCTGAAAGGCTCTTCCTTGTGAGCAGTGCCAGGGTGGCCAACCAAGAGTGACGGTCTTTGCTTCACTCCCAGGGGTGGTTCAGCAGGGAGTGGAAAGAGAAAACAGCTCAGAGATGGGGATTTGAGTCCAAATGAGGGAAAGGGCTAAAAGAGAGTCTACACCAAGGATTTGAGATGGACTGGAATAAAGAGGCAGGAAGGCAGAGGGCTGGGAGCATAAAAGGGGGACAGGAGATCATCACCAAGGTGTGGAGTTGAGGCAGTTCAGGGACTGAGATACAGTTCTGAGGTTGGGGATAAATTGGGTACAGTTTACAGGGAGATCCAGAGAAGAGAATTATCAGTGAGTGTACAGGGGTGAAAAACATCCTTTCTGGAGTTGGAGCAGACAGGCATTTACTCTGGTAGCAGAGTTTTCAGTCTGTCTGTAGCACATCTTACCCAGATGAAATATTGCTGCTAGACCTACATGTAGTTTTAGCAAGAAGGACAATAAAAATCTCAGCTGCATATAGAAATTTATTGCATTATGAATGTTGACTGAAATATTGCTCTTTCTGCAACATTACCAGGGGCTGGTGTGTGCACAGCCATGTCCTCCTGGAACGTTTGGAATTAACTGCAGCCAGGACTGCCCGTGCCACAACGGAGGACACTGTGACCCCGTGACAGGAAAATGCATCTGCACAGCTGGCTACATAGGAGACAGGTAAAAACCAACCCCCATTTGAGCCAGGGATTGTCAATATTTATATCCCTTCTAGGACAATCTTCCTCTTGAAAAATGGTGTTATGTTTCTATTGCTCCAATTAGGTTCATCCTTCTGAAGCACTTCAAGCAATATAAATGTGGCAATGTTATTACTTTTTATTGGCAATGCTCTCCATTTACAGGGGGGTTTAATATAACTTTTAAAATTTAATGGATTAAATTTAATTTAGATATTTACAGTGATAAATTTAATAGAGAGCATTACGTGTTTACAAGATATGTAAATGAGCTATCTTTATACAAATGAATATCCTCAAGAGTAAGCAACGCAGCAGTTTAATGTCTCCTTCAGCCGTGTGCTGCTGTAGCACTGATCCATCTCAGCCACCAGCAAAAGGTGATAAATCCTCAAAATTTATAAACGAGAGCCTTCACCCATGAATCGATCAGAGGAGATGATAATATTGTTTTACCAAGGTGTCATGGATTCAGCAAAATGACTACACAGCCAAGTCAATGAGGGATTGTAGCACGTGCTGGCTCGTCCTGCCTGGCACAGGTTGGGAAGGGCACTTGAATCAGCTCTCAGATGCAGCTTTCCCTGGGGGCTGAGGCACCACCATGGGCACAGCTCACCAGTGGGAGCACTTTCTCCTGTGTATTCCCTTTCTTTATTGGCTGGAACGAGATAATCTCAATATATTGACGTGCTGCAATTATCCTTTTACACAGCAAAGCTCATTGAGATTTCCCATTTCTTGGCTCACTGTATAACCAGCAGGTCCTTGTAGCACACAAACATCCTGCCCTCATTCCTGGGGGATCAGAGGGCTGCTCCTTCCCAGTACATGTTGAACTTTCCATTTTATGGACAGTGATAATTGGAGGGAGCTCTGGAGTTTAGGCCAGGATTTACATGGGATTGAATATGGTGAAACCCCTCATTATTTCCAAATAATTTAATGGATAAGACATCAGTGTGTCTCCCCCATCTGCCATGTGGAGACAGTGCTTCCAGCCATGGGGCACCTTATAATTACTGTTCCTTTCCTTGTGGAGACTCTCTCCCTAAAGGGAGCCTGGCCCTTACTGTGCACCCCCCACTTCAATCCCCAGCTGTTCCCAGTGCTGCCCATGCTTGGGAAGGCTCCTCTTTTGGTTGTTGCACACCCTCGGGGATTCCTGGCTGTAGGTGGATGAACAGTGATGTTGGGGACAACCAGCCTGCATTCCCACTGGGGATGAGGGAAGGAGGTGGGAGGTGGGTTTGGTGCTGAATCCCCTTAGAGAGGGGCTGGAGAAGGTGCTCAGGGAGAGACTGGGCTGAGGAGGCACCTCAGGGCAGCTCACGGGGATTGTCCTTGAGCCAAGGACATCGTCTGATGGATGTGGACTCATCAGATCTGCGCCTGGAGAAAAGTGAGGGAGATTTGGACTCCGAAGAAAGATGTGACTTGGGAAGACAGAAGCAGAGAGGGACAAAAATGAGGCAGAATCAGTTGGGAGAGTTGGGAAAGAAGCGAGGGAAGGTCACAATGTGGGCCTGTACCCAAACAGCGCCCTTAGGAATGGCTCACCCTCCTCATCCTGCAGCAGGGAAGGAACAGACCCCAAAGGGAGAGGCAGGAGAGCAGAAATGCAGGCAGGCAGAAGGATGGATGAGAACAGGATTAGAACAGGCAGGTAGGAAAGCTCTGCCTGCAGCAGGGTAAAACTGTATTAGCCTGGAAATTCCCACCTTTCAAACAGGTTCTTGGAAGGTTAAAACAAGTCTATCCATCAACCTTTAATCCCCTTTCAATAGAGGAAGGGAAACCTTAGGCCTGTTCAATCCGACTGGAGCTGGTGCCCCTTGCTTGGCTGGGGCAGCACTGGTTTGTTGTCCTGGCTGTACTGGTTTGTTCTGGGCACACACACCTGCCCTCGCCTGGCCGAGCAAATGGCATCGATTCCAGGGAGGGCAGGAGCAGGACAAGGTGTTTGAAGAGTCTGAATTGCTTTCCTTGGTTCTGTGTTCACCCCCCATGGGCAATGGGACAGACCAGTCAGCCCCAGTTGAGTTTAAAGTCTGTTTTACTCTCTGGGTCTCATGCAGCTGTTGCAGTGTTACAGCACAGCTGGACGGAGAGCAGGAGAATCTGCTGCACAACAAAACAGGGGTTTCTTTAACCTTTTACAAGGCACTGGGAAAAAAATCTTCTTGATCATAACAGATACTGTGAATAACAGCAATAAAAATATAAATACACTTTGCCAACTCTCATCTTTAAATTATCAATAAATGCTGTATAATGCTACAGTTCATCGTGGTGTGCAGAAGATAATAACAGAGAGTTAGATAAATATCTGTGGAGATGAAATGGTCATAAAGGTCTGTGTGAGAGTAATTGCCACACTTTTGTTCCCTACCTGTTTTCCAAGAGTGGCACTGCACTAAATCTCTAGGAAATTGGTAGGCACTGTTAATAACTGCAGGATGCTTTGTGCTCCCAGGAATGACTGGGTCTGTCAAGGAAATGTATGTTTTACAAACTGGAAAGGAATAATAGCAGAGGCACAGTTAAGGAACTGAGGATGGGGTGTCTCAGAATTCACTGGCTGACAGGAGAAGTGAACGTGCTGGTTTAGCTTTGTTTTCCATATTGCCATTAAATCTGAAGATTGAATCTTAACAGAATAAATGTCACGTTTGTTAGAACTGTATGAGCAGATTTGCTCTGCTCTTGCCGTGTTTGTAGCTCTGTCTCTTATCTCCAGGTTAGTGTGTTCTGGATGGCTTTTCATATTTGTGCTGCATCAATGTGATCACTGTTTCAAAACAGAGAAAGAGAAAAGCCTGAAAAACTTTACAACATTATTCCTTTTAAAAAAGGAAAAAAACATGGGGAAAAATGTAGGTGCCTGTGCTAAGTTCATCTGCTAAGCAGGCTGTCTTCTGTTTAATATTTTGTGAAATTGCTCCCATTAATTCTACAGGTGACAGCCATATTATCCTATCCCAACCCAAATAATTATAGTACATATTAAAGTTCAGTGGGTATTATAATACGAATCTCCCCAGATAGGCAGAAAGCAATGTAAATTAAACAAGAAACATAACTAGGGCTTAGCAGCTCATTTTGTAATTTAATTGAACAATGTATCTGGTTGTTAATGGTGCTATGGACACATTAGATTGATATGTTGCAAAGGAAAGATGTTTAAGTAGAAAGCTAATTCCTGCTGTGATTATTCTCATGTTCCACAGGAGTCATTATTAGTATTCTTTGTATAAAATTCATTAGCAGGAGCTGCTTGATCTCCAAATAAATAAGTTGGTTAAATTGTTAGTAGAAAAAAAGGCTAATTATGTAAATGGATTAGGTCGTCAATATTTCATTTCCAGATGCTTTTCTCCCTGCTAGGTAATGCTTCATCTCCTATAAATATAGAGTGATCTGGAGCACTATTGACTGAGTGTTCATCCCACTGAGTGCAGAGCTCTCCTGACGAGCAGGGTCTGGGCACCAACGGGGCTCCCGGAGCTCCAGCCCTTCCCTTCCTCCTTGGTTTCATTTCCCTCCAGAGCTCCAGCCCCGCTGCTCCCCAGGCTTTGCTGCTTCTTTCCTTTGCAGCTTCTTTCCTTTGCAGCCCCTGCTGCTGGTGATTCTCCAGGCTCTGTCCCTTAAGCTTCAGCTGGGGAAGTTCAGAGTCGATATTAGGAAAAGGTTTTTCACTGACAGAGTGATCAGGATGTGGAATGGGTTGCCCACAGAGGGGGTTGAGTCGCCAACCCTGGAGGTGTGCAAGGGGAGGCTGGATGAGGTGCTGGGTGATATGATCTGGATGTCGATGCTGGGTTAGTTGGGCTAAGGTATTTCCAGCCTTATCTATGCTGTGAATACTGTGTTTGTCACACACTCCTCTCGCTGGGTCTCCTGTGAACTCCTCACCTTGGATTTGGAGCCAGCAGCTGTGTTGGTGCCTGCTGGAATTAAATCACTGCCTGGGCCTTTCCCTGTGTCCGTTTATTTTTAGTCAAACAGGATAATCTGAAGCTGCAAAAGTAATGCCCTTCTTCCCTGCTGCCTGTGTTCATTGCAGTTTTGCCTGGCTTGCATCACACATTAATCTTTTATTACTGATCATTATATTAACTCTCACCTGCCAGCTGTGAAATGACCTGCAGAAAGACATTTAACAATTGCCTCCATCCACTGAGTTTACAGTGTACCCTTTAATCAATGCTCAGGCTTAAATTAATGCTGATAGGCAATTTCCAATGTCTGGCATCCGTGTGATAAGGGAATTGGGCTTTTTCTGGGCTTCTTTTGCTATTTTTATGAACTGAAAAGGCCTGTCTGTATTTCACGGTGGATCATGTAAACTGTGCCACTGACTCATTGCAGAATTTGGAAACCACTGAATTATGTCAAGCACAGAATCAGTTGCTCTCTTTAGGCCCTTGGTTGAGCTTTTCAAAGTAGGAAATAGTATGAACTCTTAAATTGTTTGTGTAGGACAAGGAAATAGACTTTTTGTCAGATATCAGAATGTATCCAGTAGGGAAATATTTAAAACAGAGCATGGAAGGTGCAATTTAAAACAATCTGTGTAGAGTGTTTACAGGTTCCATTTTTCTGTGTATCAAATATTTAAAATGTTGTCAATTTGGAAGAAGATTCTTCACTAAGGAGCGTGAAAGTGATTTTTATTGAGAGTTACTGAGCTACCCTGGAATAGGAGAAGAAAAATAAATTTAAGCTTTAGATACTCAGATCACACACGAAAGACGAAGGAGTTTATTTTCTCCTTGTTGGTATAAAGCTGCTGCAATGACAGCAAAGAGGGAAAGTAAAACTGTACATTGCTGGAGAACATTGTGCTCAATAGCCCTTAATAGGCCACATTCCTTTTCAACTCTTATCCTCACTAAAAGGATCAAATGCTTTCAAGGAAGGTGCACAGTCCTTCTATGATGAGGAGAAAGCAGACAGGTGAGGGGGTTTTTTATAATATATTTCACATCAATTTCTTATGTTTGATGAATGGAATTGTCAGGGTCCAGGAGAGAAGAATGCACTTTGCAGACGAAGGTAATATTAACTAATGCAAATTTTGCAGGATATAATGGGGCAGAGATTAATGCAGTTTCAGCTCCCAGCAGCTCGGACATCGCATCACTGCCACGATACCATCGGTTCACAGAGTGTCACTTAAAGAAACGAGCGATGATTTTGTGTTTAGCTCGTTCCCAGAAGCAGTGCTGTGTGCCAGGCTGTGTCCCCCCTGTGCCATTGCAGGTGTCAGGAGGAGTGTCCCATCGGCACTTACGGCTTCCAGTGCACCCAGAGCTGCGACTGCCAGAACGGGGCCACGTGTTACCACGTCAATGGAGCCTGTATCTGTGACCCCGGCTACAAAGGGATTTACTGCCAGGAAAGGATGTGTCCAGAAGGGTTTTATGGCCTCAAGTGCAACAAGAGATGTCCTTGCAATGTTACCAACACTCTCAGGTATGTCCATCATGTACTGTGTATTCCACTCCAGGGACTGGTCAAATGAAAACATTGGGATAAATTCAATTAACTGCACCTACTGCCTTTCTCTCTGTAGCTTTAAATGCAAACAAAGACAGTTCCTCTGAACTGCAAAACTTTGATTTCAGTGACCTCAGGTTTAGTACCATAAGCCTCAGTCCAGCCAACTACCGAGTGTGGCTCTGTTAAGAGTTCTGGTAACATCTGAAACAACCTGACACACAGCTTTATTCAGTAACTAAAGCCTTCTAGGCATAAGGACCACCAGATGATGCCCATATGTATGTGCAATAACCCACTGAAGTTTTAAAAATAGAGATATGTTTACTCAAATCCATCATTTTGGCTTTTCTTAGGAGATGGGTTTTCTTGTTAGATCTATAGACAGCAAGGGGACTTTCAGCATGAAACCTAATTTGCTTCAGTTTATGTCTCGTGGCAAATTACCTTGTTGAAAACACTTGAGGCAGATGTATAAATAGACTGAAATCAATATCCCTGAGTCAGTCTGTGGAGCTGTAACACGGTCGACATTGTCAAAACAGACTCATGTGAGCCTGCTCCTCACTCACTCTGTGTATGTGGCAAATAGGCAGGAAAATAAATATCGGGGAATTAAACCTACAATGGAATGAGACTCGCTTAAAAAGGTCGGGTTTTGATGGTTTATTCCCTTTTTTTAGGGCCTTATTCTCAAGGTTCTCATTACTAAGAGCCAGAGCCACAAACAGACTCGAACACCTTGAACTGACTTTCCCCTTTCAGGCTTGAATAAGTTTTCCAAACCTTGAAAACAAAGGAAGAATTTAAGACTCTTCCATATTATCTTCTTTGTTACCTTCTGTAACTCCCTGCCTTGTTCACCGAGCGCTGGAATCGCTGTGTGGAGATTCCTCACTCCCTCACCTGCACTAAAGGGAGGCTGCAGAGCCAAACCTCCACTGCACCCTGCTGAGCCCCTCAGCTCCCACCTCATTCCCTCCTTTTTCTGCCCATCCCTCTTCGGCAGCCAGAGCCAATTTGGAGCTGTGGAGGCTTCAGGGGGAGGTGGGATAATTGATGCCCAGGCAAACATGCCCTTGATACAGACATTCTTCAATTTCCAACCAGACAGGTGGGGACCTGACTGTCCTGCTGATGATGACAAACCTGCCTTGGATCTCCCTGCCTGCTAAGATACAAACCCCCTCAAATTAAGTATGCAAGCAATAACACCTAATTTGTGTGCACACTCACACTCACACACACACAAACACTTCAGGCAGGTCTGCCTGTGTGCTTGAGATAGACCCCATTTGTCTCAGGCTTGGAAATAAACAGGTGGATTTCCTGGTGAATTCAGCTGTGAGTGGTGAGGCTTTGCTTAACTGGAAGCCAGAGCTCACAATGGATTATTTAAAAACTTGTACTTGTATCGGTACGTGTCCTGTACAGCAGGAAAGCTCCAGCATTCGTGGGTTTGACAGGCGGGATCCGAAGGGTTTGAGGCTCAAAGGGAGCTCTGTACAAAAACCTTCAATCGCTGCTGATTATGTTGTGGATCAGGAAACCATTGCAAAAAATAACAGCCCCGAGGCATGAGCTGAGCATTTTACACAAAAGGTTGGTGCTGTGTTGTGCTGAGGATGGGGGATGTCTCAGGAATTACTGCAGAGTGAGCTGAGGTAGAAATTCCTGCATGTCACCCTCTGGAGCACGACTCAGACCTGTGGTGAATACAGGCTGAGTTGCTCCTCGGTGTCAGTGGCTCGTCAGGTGTGCTGGAGGGTGGGAACGTGCTCATGGTCAGTAGGTGACACTGTGTCTTCCCCTGTCCTGAGCCTGCAGAAACTTGTTTGTGTGTCCATATTGCCATGAAGGTGTAAATAGAGTGGAAGGACTGCAGGTCGTGGGAAAGGCTGAGCTTGGAAAGGCTGAGCTTGTTTCTTGGCTGGCACCATCCAGCTGTAAGGAGAGAGGAGGTCTTGTGTTTGAGAAGGTTCAGAAAGGTGTCCCAGCTCTTTCCTGGGCATGTGGTCATCCCCACACACCCCGTTCCTGCTGCTGTCTGATGGGTACATTTTGTTCCTTCCCTCCCATCGCTGCACCCTCAGCCTCCCTCGCAGCATCCTCTGCTGAGATGGTATCTCTGCTTCCTTAATAAATGAGTCTGGTCTCTCTCTTGATAAAAATCTCCCTTTTTCCTACATCTTATCACTGCTGTTATGGAACAAAGAGATATCAGCAAGCTGTAGATCTGCAAATGTTCTTTCATTCATCCATGGGATTTCAGCTTTCCACTTTTCAATGAGCTCCATGGAGTGCTGTCAATTGCTGAGCCAAGGAGCATCAGAGCTGATGGAAAATGACCTTTTCCAAAGGCACTCCATATTCTCAACAAATCTTTTTGCTGATTGTTTAACCAGTCCCATACAGAGCAATTCTTTACCCACCCTCCTCTTCCCATTCCTCCCTGAGTGTTTAACATTTCTGGAACTGGAGTGTTCCAAAGCCCTTAATTTAGTGACAGCCATCGAAGCTGTTGGCTACTTGTTGTGATCCCCCAAGTGTGCAGGGTAATTACATAAACACTTGTAGAAGTTGAGGGAAACTTCTGTCCCTGATTTTGACTCATTTGATCTGGTTATTGGAGAGTTTGACTGGCACAGAAAGTTCTGAGGGCTTTGAGGAGCAGGTTGAGGAGGAACATTAAGAAATACACAATCAGCTTTTCCATTTTCATAGATCTATTTTAATGTGTGGAGAGATCACTGTGATCATCTAGTCTAACCTCCAGCATGGTAATGGCTGAAGGACATCATCCAATAATTTCTGCATCAGAGCACAGTGAGAGGCACTTTGCACAGGACATGTGAACAACCCCACAACTGAGAGTTAGAAAAGGTGATTTAGAACATGTTGGTGACTTGGGCTGTCCTTCCACGGGAAAGGACACACCTGTAAAAAAAAAAAACCCTCTGCAAAAAGCCCAGGTTGAAAGGAATAATCCTGGCTGGCAGGGAGGGCAGTGAACAGCTGGAATAGTCTTGGCCACCCGTCCCTGAACGCTGGTGTGGAGCCACCTGCCTTTGGTTGTGTCTTTCCAAGGTCAGAGACATGAGAAGGAAAGGAGGACACTGTGACAAAGTCAGATGGAATGGAGACATCTCCAGAAGCTCTAATTCCTGCCTCAACACTGCCAGGTTTGGAAGGACCAACCCTCATGGAATTTTCATCATGTTTTTTCTTGACCTAAGTCAATAATGTGCTGAACTGGGCTGGCTTTGAAAGCCAAAGGGACCCTGCAGGCTCATTGTGGCCACTTCTTTAGAGCAAAAGTCATTTTAGTAAGAGGGACTGAATGTAGTATGGACATCAGGAGACAGAAAATACTGTTAAATAAGTGCTGTTGCAGTGAAGATGAGATGACTGGTGCTAATGTGTAAACAGAAAGTCATAAAATTCACTGGGAAGTTGTTTTGGCTGAAAGACGTGTGGAGAACAAATTCAAGATTTAGAACAGACTGCGCTGTCTAAAGCATTTTTTCTTCCAATTTGCCTTAAGAAAGTTACCTAATTTCCTCAGATTTCCTCAGAACAAGATGCTTTAAATTTAAAGGTCAAAAATAGCAGAGGTTGGAAGGTATTTTCCAAAGTGCAGGGAGAGCCCTGGAACACTTCTCAGCCCGTGGACAGCTCCATTCCCACCTCTGCTCAGCCTGGAGCCACAGGAGCACTTGGCTGCCTGTGTTCACTCTGGGTTTTCTCTTCTCTGTTCTTTGCTGTGGTGCAGGAGATTTGAAGAAATAGGAGTTGTTAAGATTCAATGCAAACTGCTGTTGTGTAACACTGCCAAACTCTTTGAAGAGTGTCAGGTTCCCTTCCTGCTCCCAGCAAGGTTTGGAAAGCAGATGTAAGTGGCTTTGCCTTTGGGATCCTTTTGTAGGCCAGAATAGGAAAAAAATATATATTAATAATAAAAGCTGGGTACTATTTAGTGACATCAGCTGCACATCTTGAAAGGGTTTCCAGAGGAAGAAAGGCATCGTTTGAGAAACAGGAAAAATGAAGGAGGAGAGAGTGAGTTCCGTGGCCAAGATTCCCTGGCAGGATTGGGAGGAGAGCAGCTGTTTCCTACAGTTTGGTAAAGCCTCTAAATCTCAGCCCTGCTCAAGTTAAAGCTGCACCAGACACCTCCAGTGTTAAACAAGTGCTTTTGATTCAGGAGAAAAACAAAGCCCTGATCTGCTCGGGCTGATAACAAAAGTGTTCTTGCTTCAGGGAGATTATAGGGATGCAGGGACCCAAATATCTGCATTGGATTGTCCTGGCTCAGTGTCCCATCAAAGAGTGGACAAGGCTTTAGTGGGGCAGAATATCTTCTCAGCCTTCCGCTGACCCTTGTTTTAGAGTCCAAATCCCCCCCAGGCCTCCAGCAGATCCCTCTGCAAAGGCTGCTTGGTTGTTGGTTCTTATTTTAGTCCATGCCAGGAGGATGTTTAGTCCTTAATAAAGATCTTGCATCCCACATAAAAAAGCTGTCTGTGCTGATGAAGGAGCCAACCTTGGAGTAAAAACCTTTCCCAAGTGGAGTATTTTCAATTGAATTGTCATAGACTGATTCCAACTGCCTGATCATATATTACCTGTGAAAGATTTAATTTAGCCAGCAGATGCAGTTCTCATGGAAGCATATGATACATGCAGGAGTGGTGGAAACAGAGAAACACAAAATCCACTTTAAAAATACTTCCTTAATGTTGGGCTTTCTGCTCCTATTAGGTGATGATTAATAGACACAGAGGGGGAAAAAAGGAGCTTTTATTATTTTCATCTGAGTGTTAAGAGGTGCTTTGTGAACAACCATCATTTCAGAGACTGCTTTGTCAGAAGAATTTCATGGATGGTAGTTTGTTAAGATGATTAATTGTTTTAATTAGTCAGTAAAACACTATTTATGATGAAACATATGACACTTAGAAAATTTGATCCTTCTTAGTCACAACAGCGTCTGACCAACCTCTCTTACCAGTAATTGCCTGAAACATACTTGGAGATTACATTTTATGAGGTTACCTTGAAAATTAACATATACAATATTAATTTTATAGGTGTAAGGAAACCCATTCAATCATGTCTACAATCTTAAACTATAGCAATGAATAATCATAAAGGAAAATAATTTTTTTCTGTGAGGCCAAAACACAGGAGAACAGGTCCATAGAGAGGTGCCACCTTGCAGAACTCTATCCTTGTTCTGAGAATGATAAAGAAAATGGGATTTGTAGCAATGTTATTTCTGATCTCCCTCACTGAGGGCTGGACAGAGCCATGATGGTACCACAGCCTCAGCAGGGTAGGGCCCTAAGGAAACCTGGGAGAAGGGAAAATGCTGGAAGAAAGAGAAACTGTTTCATGCTGGAGCAGAACAAAGGGGTGAATCTTCCACCTTCAGATGCAGAAGGACCAGGCATTGTCTGGGCTTTGGGGCTCGACTCTCCTTTCTCCTTTTCTCTCCATCTGCTCTCCCCACAGTGTGGACTTGGCTGAATAGAAGTGAAAGCCAGAGGATTAACGTTGTTCTTTATTCAGCATAAAGGATCTTGACTCCTTTCCCTGCACAGCTACAATTCAGTCCCAGGGGTCTCATTGACTCCTGCCCCAATTAAATCCCAAAGCTTCAGGTGCTGGTCAGTTCTGGTCGCTGTGATCGAATATTCCCAGCAAAACTCTCATTCCAAGGGGGTTTTCCCTTTCCAAAGCACTTTCCTTTCTAGTTGTTCTTGCTGAAAAGTTCTGCAGAGAACTTCTAAAACGCTCACTTCTAAAACACAAATAACAGTGGAGTAGAATGGGATGGGAGTGGAGGGGAGCGGAGGGGATGGGATGGGATAGGAAAGGATATGGTGCCCCAGAACTCAGGTTTATCTTCACAGCTCCCTTGATTGCATTCCTCCACCCAGTGGAATCTCTCCCAACCCTGGACATCCATGACAGTCTGGCACACACATGGATTGATCCTGGGCTGGTTGATGTCAGTAACCCAAGTCACGCTGATTTGAGAACGAAAGAATATCAACTTCAAGGTGCAAAGTAACGAGTGCTGTGGCAGTTCCCAGGTGTCTGCTGTGGTGTTCCAGGCTGGTATTTAGCACCATATTCCCTGTTCACTTCCCAAGTTATACAGCTGCTTGTGTTCCCCAGCCGGGGCAGTTTCAGGTTTGCCCCGTTCTTGGCGTGACTCTTGCTGGCTCTGGTGTAAAATGTTCTGGCCTGTGTCTTTCCTGCCCACGTCTCATGTCTGTCTGTCTGTCTGTCTGTTCATTAGCTGCCATCCCCTGTCTGGAGAGTGTAGCTGCAAAGCTGGCTGGGCTGGGCTCTACTGCAACGAGACGTGTCCCCCAGGGTCGTACGGCGAGGGCTGTGACCTGCCCTGCCCCTGCCACAACGGGGCCGACTGTGACAGCGTCACCGGCAGCTGCTCCTGTGCCCCGGGGTTCATGGTGAGTACCTGGGGATGCTGGGACCTTCTGTAGCTGTCTGCAAGGAGCCAATATTTGCACATCAGTGGCCAAATGCGGGTAATTGTCCCCTTTTCTTTGATAAGTCCGCATCATTCTCCTCTGAGCAGAGTCAACTTATTAATTGTGGTTGTTTACTTAATGTCAGTACCGTGAGTTTATCACTCTCACAAGGATAAAGACGTGGTTTCCTGTCGTATAGTCTGAGTTAAAACATAACAAAAAGCATGTCAGATTGTCTGCCTGGAAGAGCAGAAGAAGAATTCTCATGGCCTTTCAGCGTGTTCCTTGTCAGTCACACTTTGATTTTAATAGATGAAGATATTTTAAAATGCTACAAATGATAGAGCAATTTATGTCTTTCCTCAGCCTGTATGGCAGGTGTCTTTTTCCTGAGCAGCAGAAAGAGCTGCAGACACTCTGAGGTAAACAAGCATTATGTTTTATGGAGATATAAAGTGGCTGGAGAAACCAGCCAAGATGAAACATCAGAAATTCAGAATTAACGATTGCCAGGTTGCAGCAGAAAGTCTGAGGCCGTGGCTCCAGGTGTGCAGTCCTGCTGAAGCTGGGCAGGGTGGAATTCTCACAAGTAAGTTCCCTGGTCGTCCATATGTGAAACCCCTCTTCACTTCAGGAGCACACCATGGGGGAGAAGTGAGGGATGTGTTTGAGAGACAATGGTTCCCAAAGGAAAAAATCCCTTTTAGGAGGGAATTCCACCACAGCTTCATGAGCAGTTGTGTTTCTGTGTCTTTTAATTTTAAATGAGCTGTCCCTATATGCCTATCTATATGTTTCTATGTCTTTAGGAGTTATAATTATGAAGTTTACTCGAAATGTAGGGACAGGCTGCACAGCTGTGTGACAAGATCTGTAGTGTGGGAGCCCCACATGAGATCAGCAGGATTACATTAGGGATGTCAAAGGCTTTTTAGCCTCCCTTCCTTCTACATCCACACCTGAGCTCGTGATCACCAACTGGCATCTCCAGGGCTGTGCAGCTGGAATTATGATTAAGGACACATTTGTTCTCTGCTTCGTGTCAGCAGCTGAACCTGAAACTTGGACCTTCTGTCTCATTTCCAGGGTCCTCTCAATGCCAGGTATGAACAGATTTATTTAGGTGTGAGGGGCAGGATGCCAAAGTATCTGTGCAAGATCCTGGTACTTGGAGATGTTAAAAAAAACATAATAAAAGGCTTTGAGGTTTGATTCTCAGCTCACACTATCAGAAAACAGGAATTTATCTTCTCTGTACAGTGGTGATACACAAGTGGAGGAAAGATGAAGGCAGCAGTGTGTTAGTAACAACTACAACATAAAAAGAAGCCAAGATCCTCCTTCTTACATGGAATGCTGTTCAAAGTACTTTGGGACCCTTTGCTGTGCACATTTTTAAAAAGCACACCTTGTCCAATATCTGTTGCCCCAAGGCAATGTTATTGCAGGCAGGAAGCCTGGGAAGTTCCTATTGCATTGCTTCAAAATAATATTTAATCTCATAATAAAGAGCTTTCTTGCATTGACATTTAAACAGCTTGGTTATTGAGGATAGCTCTATAATCACTGAAGCATATTTAGGCATTAGTATCATTGCTCTCACATAATATACTATAATCTCTGGCAATTAGTCCATGAGGGGAAGTAAAGCCTTGAAATTGCTAATTTATTGCCTCTGAAGCATATTTGTCATTCGTGTGCATGCCAGATGACTTGAGCTGCAATGGTTCTCTCAAATGCTGCAGAGAAAACCTGACAGCATCCTTTGCTTCCTGCCCTGGAGTGTCCCCTGGGAACGCTCCCGGCGCTGGGGAAGGTGTTGGCACCACTGGAGGGAGATGCTGTGGGGCGAGGAGCCTCTCCAGGCTGGAAGTGCCTTGTCTCAATGACACATTCCAAGCTGGACTTTCCCTTCAGATGTTCCTGCCCGGCTCTTGCTGAGGCAGCAGGAGCTTTGCCTGGGGGTAGAATGTTGCCCTTGGAGCAGTGATTCCCCAGGGCAGGATGTGTCCTTTGGCAGAGCCGACAATGGAGTGATGCTCATGCAGAGCCAATTATTCGGAAAAGCCCCAAATGAGTCCCTCCTGCTTTTTCTGGGCTGATGTAGCCACATGGTCAGGAATTTTGCCATGTGATTGGAAAGAATAAAACCAGGAGCGGCATCCTCTATTTTACAGAGATGTCTGATCCACCCACGATGGAGCAGAGCAGGCTGAGGGGTGTCTGGGGAAGAGAATGTGGTGGGAGATGGGATACAACTGCAAAATGGAAGTGCAAAGGCAGGGCTGTTGGATCCACAGGACTTTGGGATTCCTGGTGCCCAGGAAAGGACAGTGTTTTCCTGACAAAGCACTCCTCCATCCCACTTCCCCGGCACAGATGGCGTGTTTTTATCTGCTCCCTGTGTCAGGGCAGCTGGGCTGGGTTTCAGGATGAATCATCTGCTCTTGCAGCCAAAACAGGGACATTTTGTTGGGATGCAGAACAAGCCATTAAAAACACAAAGCATCTGGTCACCTTTATTAAATGTATTAAGTGGAAAGGCAGCCATCCCATAGGTTGATGTGTACGTGAGCAGAACAGTTGATTTTTGGAAGTTAAGCAGGTTCAAGTTGTAAAATAAAAATGTACCTTGTAGCTTAGGGGAAAAAAACCCCTATTTATTAGCTGTGACATTTCCAAAAATTCAAATGCCAAAGATAAATAGTGGTGAGCTTGCAGTTTTGGATAGAATTTCAAAACATTTTCTGGCTTTTTTTTTTTTTTTTTCCCATGAGTATTTTGGGTCAGGCTCAACAACCAGATTTGTACATTTCTAGCTCTCAAACCAAATGACAGTGTTGTAAAGATGTTATTGGGTACCAGTGCAGGGTGTTTGTGTGAGGCTCTGATGTGACTGTGCTCACACCAGGGCATGGCTCTGTTTGAGTTCTGGGGGTGTTTGAACCGCAGGGTGTAGATTGGAAAAAGCAGCTGAGAACTCTGAGTGGTGCACAGTTATACCCAAACCATACAGTTCTTGGAGGCAGCACACGAGGCAATGCAAATAGGAAAATAGGAATATAGAAAACACAATAAAATCGTCTTCCCCCGTTGCTCTGGCAGTGGAGTCCACACCACAGTCCTGCTGGGAATGCTGGGCTTGTTGTATCCCTTTTGTGAAGGAGGGGAGAGGCTGGATCAATTTAACTGAGCTGTTTGCAGGGAATCATCCCAAGCACACCAGTGAGGCACTTCCCTGGAACTGCTGTTTTACCATAGTCAAGGGTTGCCTCTNTAAACAGCAATGAGGTCCCCTCTGAGGGTGGGAAAGTGGTGAACACACACAGGGAGTGCCCAGATTAGCCTTAAAAAGTGCACAGGGAGTGTCTTGGCTGGTAGGAATTGGATCCTGGCTCCCACATGCGATAAATTACTTGGATGCAATTAGAGGGTGGTGGGAGGGAGTTTATGAACTTGTACCTCCCCCTCCTAAAAATTCTGCTTCAAGATGCTCTTCTACAAGTCCACTGAGCAAAGTTGTGCAGGAGGAACATAGAAGAAATCAGGACTTGCCGCGTCCTCTTCTTTTGTTTTTGGTTCATTGAATTTTATTCCTGTAATTCAATAAATGTGGTGAGGGAGGCCAGAGGATATGAATTAAATATGACAGGAGACCACAGGAATCCTGACCTCGTGTCTCAGAAGGAAATCTTGAAACCAACCCCCTGCACGTACCTATCAGCATTTTAGCCGCTGAAATCATTATAAATGCTGTTGAAATACAACTGAGTTCACCTTCTCCATGGCACAGCTAATTGCAACTCCCCTGAAAACAGTGGCTGTCTGGAGACCTCGTCCCGTGCTATGCCTTTGTTTCTTTATGGATGCTTTGTTTGCTTCTTTTGAAAAAAAATGGGTTTAACTTCAAATGCTTTCATTCTGCCTGTTGTGGCGAGGAGAGATGTGGTTAAAACATTCCTCAGCCCAAGACACTGCGGGAAAACTTTTAACACTTCTCTGTGGAATGTGTGGTCAGCCTTTCCTTCGGTGGGCACTTAGGTCTGTATTCCACATCCAGATGACAGAACTTGTATTACTTTAAAGAGTTCATCTATTTATGCTGCTATTTTTTGAAGACCTGTCTGCTTTTATTGAACCCTGCATGCTGGCAAGCAGAGCAGGCACTTCATCACCCAAATGAACGAATCCATTTTGACATTTCTCTGTTCTTCCACTATATTGGTAGATCCCACACAGGCCAATCACACTCAGCAAAGTGTGGAAACTGTAGTTGTGCTGACCTCTCACTAGAGGATTTTTGGGCTTTTGGAATGTTACTTGGATTCCTTAGGACTTCCCAAGATTTCTCCCAGTGCTGTGCATCTACAGCCATTTGCATCTTCTGTTGGCATTGCATCAAAATTGCATTTTAAAAACATAATTAATGCCTTTCAACTATATCCTTATAGAAATGCTCATGTGCATGGATCTCTGGCTGAGCTCAGTGGGAGTCTGGGCACTTAAGGGCTAAACCACAGGCTTAAGCTGGGTCTGTAAGTCCGTAATTTTGTCTGGCACGCCAGAATTTCTCAACATAATGTTTTCCCTACCACAGGGGTACAAATTGCTTCCAAGTTTTACGCCAGAGGAAAAAAATGTACAGCCTACCTGAACATGGGAGTAAAAGGCAGCCCCTGTAACACACACTAAACAATAGCTGGAGCACTTAGTAAAAAGGAGGGTTTATTATAGTGCTCTAAAGCCACTGAAAGGCACAGCAAGTGTGTTACAAACTTTGTGCTGGATAATCTCTCAGTCAGTACAGAGGCACACACAGGCCACTCTTGGTCTGCTCAGTGCCTGCTCAGGGTGTAAAGGGACCAATTCATTCTCCCCCAGAGATGAGGAGGACTCTGGGTATGTGTCATAAGCACTCCCAGGTCCAGGCTGTTGAGTGTTCCACCCATACCTGGCTTCCTTCTGGCACATACCATGTCTCTTGCTCCCTGAAGGAAACATACAGGAGAGAAAAAATAATCTTTCCCTCTCCGTTAAGAAAAATGGAAGCTTGTTCTCCTGTCCTGTACCTTTAAAATTCTCTCTGTTGTCTAAAAGCAAAATAAAAAAAGTAAATAGAAAGGAGCACCTTATCTTCAATTGAATTTTCCCTGAGAGACTGAAGTCCCAGGTAGGTCTGGAGGAATGTGAAGAATCGTTGCCTGTAGGTGTTTTCTAAACACACAAGGTACAAATTCATCAGAATATTCCCTCTCTTCTGCGTATTTACTTGCATCTTTATTCTGAATGTATCATTCTTCACCACTTCAGAAGGAAGCAGAAAAAAAATGAATGAGACTTCTTTGTCTTACAAGCCCCTGGTTCAGTAGTTAAATTATTTTATAAATTTCACAAAACTGTTAATATAAAAAATGAACCTCAGGTTGGAGATAGTAGATCTGGTTTGGGGGCTTTAACTCATTTAAATGATCCGTTTCTCTTTGAGATAATTCCAAAAGTACTTCAGTGGAAGCTCATCTCAGAGCAACAGGGCACCTCATCAAAAGGTTTAAAAAGAAAAGACGAGGGGAAAAAATCTTCAATAGAGCCCGTGTCCTTTTATCCTTGATTTACCGAGCATATCAGTTACCCCCCTTTGTTAAGAGCTCTTTTCATTCCTAGGTATAAAATAAATTCAGCCATTTTATCAAGATGTTCTTGTTACCAGCCACCAGTATAAATTTTACTTGCTGGAGGTGGGGGAGAGGTTTCCTGGCACAGCAGTTGTCCAATTAACTGGAGTATTGCAGGCGACAGGGATGGTTTGCCCAGCCTGGTCTCATGAATTACCCAAGTGCACGAGGAAGATGCATTTCCTTCTCACTTGCCCAGTTGTGTTCAAGTGACCCAACGTCTCCAGCCCCTGGTGAAGGGCGAGGAGAAGGGGAGAGGGGACAAGGAAAGGCACCCACACGGTGCAGGTGTGTCTGAGAGGGGGCTGCAGCTGGCAGAGAATGAATTGTTAATTAATAATGAGAGCAAAACAAGAGCCTTGTTTGCCACTGATTTCTGTCCTCAGTCCCCTGGTCTCTCCCACTCTGTAACGCTGCCAGGCCTCCCATGACCCTTCCCCTGGCACAGGTGGGCTCATGGATCTCCAACTCACACAATCCCTCCTTGCTTACCCAGGTTAGAGGGACCATGCATCACATTCCCTAAAAAAGGAAAGGATTTTGCATCAACAAACATTGACTATTAAGTCAAGATGTGGAAGAAGTTGATTCCCATGCTCCCAGCCTTTGAATTCTTTCCTGTTCATTGCTTTGTCCTTTGGTTCCTCTCAATTATCCAGAAGTTCTTAACGTAGTTTGAAGAAGTTGGGGAATATCGCCTGGCTAATTTCACATTACCCTGGAAATAAAGAGACCCGGAGAAGGGAAAGGCAAAGCCAACCCAGGAGGACTGTCCCTGGTGATCCAAGAAACAGCTCAAAAGGGGAAGTCCCTGCTTGGATTCAGGGAGAGATGAGATGCATCTGAAGAAACAGCAGAGAGACTTGGCAGGTTCAAAGTGTTCTGAACAGGTTTGAGAGTTTCGTTTTGTCAAAGGCAGCACGAAGGAAATGCAGCTTCTTTGATAACAGATATCAGTGTCAGCTTGAGGTCGGGGGTGGCGTGAAATGCAGGGATATGGGACATGCAACTAAAATAACTTTAAAAAAAATGAAAGATGGAGCTGTGCCCCGGGAAACACAAGGGGAGAAGTTAAAAATTAGATTCACCTGATGTTTAAAATGTGGATAAAGATAAAAATCCTAATAATTGTGGGGCAGTCAGTCACAACACAGCCATGGATGCATCCTGAGTTTGGTCTCTGAGCAATGCACTGTCTTTCAAACTTGCATTTTCTTGATGTCTTCTAGGTAGAGATAAGTCTGAAAGCTCATCTGATAATTTTTTTAAGCTTACAAATTACTTCACAAAGGGATGTGGAACAAGAAGTGGATCTCAAGCAGGCAACAAAACCCTCTGTGTTCCACACAGCCCAAGAGTGACCTGGAAAATTGCTCTTGAAATGAAGGAACTGTCACTTTCTTGTTGGGCAGAAGATTTTCTGTCAGCTGGGCTGCAAGGTGGAAAGTCTGAGTTTATCAAAGAAGTCAGAACACCTCACACCCAATGTTTGGGTACATTCCTCATGTAAACACAGCTGGCCAGGGGTCATTTGTCCCTACCAGGATTTTTTGCATATTCATAAATTAGATGAAAATTACCTGTGAATCCCATCCTCATATCCCTTTTCATTGATGGCCTCTGAATTTCCTCACTCACTTCTCCCTGTGTACAAAAGAATATATTTATGTGCTGTGTTTTTATTGGCACTAATAAGTTTTGCATCCCCAAGCGCCTCACTCTGACCCAGGGCAGGGCAGTGCAGACAGACCCGTGTCCCCCTGGCTGTGCAGTGGCTGCAGGGAGTGACTTGGTGCCGGTGCAGCTCCCCCTGGATCAGTGTGTTCATCACAACCCCCCTTTCCATCAGCAGCCACCGGTGAATTTGCTGGCAAATGGATCCCTTTAACCATTTTCCCTTCACAAGCCATTGCTTTGAGTCAAGGTTGGTGTCCTGGCTGCGCGACCCGTTTCAAGGTCCCTGTAGGCATTTTTCTGAGGACAAAGAGCACAGGTATGAGAGCTTTTGGAGCAGCCCTTGGGAGCCACCCAGGTTGTGCTGCACCTTTCCCACATGGCAGGTGAAGGTGGAAAAGCGAGTCCATCTCTGTGGTGGCCCTGTCATATGTCATCCAGGAAACAATGGGCATCACCTCGTTGCTGGGAGCTGCATGTGGGCTGAACCCACGATTGCAGTAACATCTCACAAATGGATTCTTCTGGCTCTGCTGTATTACAGGAGAAGAAATCCCCCATTCCCCTCCCAACAGGGAAGATCATTATGGGCAGGCCGCCTGTGTATTCCCAGGCTTTCAGACCAAGCTGCTCCCCTATTGATTTTGGTATCTGGTTTTTATATCAGTTTTAAGCAGGTTTTTATATCAGTGCTGTCTGCTGGGCCTGGTGCTGTTCTCCCCTGGAGCTGCTCTTGCCCAATTAGGGATTTCTGCAGGGGCACGGGCGGCTGCAGCGATTTGGGAGCCTGTGTTTTCCCAACCCCTGACGGTGCTTCTGTCACTCCTGGCTGCAGGAGCCTGACAAAGGCTCTGCTCCCAGCTCAGGGCATTTGTTGGATGCCTTTGAGGAGGTGAACTATTGTGCCAGAGCATTTAACAAGGTCACGGGATGCACAGGACCCAGTGGCTCTCCCTCGGCTGTGGAAGCTGCATCCCTTTCTTTGAATTCAATGGAACTTTGCAGAGCCTTTTATGAACTATTCCAGTTCATTTTCTTCGCTCACTCTCTTGTCAGCGCGCAAGCAGCAGAAATTGTCTGTGACAGCTCAAATTCTTCTTTGTCAGCCCAGGTTTACCTGAACACAGCTGCTGCCTTGGGTGGGATCATCCCAGGGACACAGGAGGGGAGTTTGCCTCCGTGTCTGGCTCTACTAATGAGAACTTATTCAGTCGCACACAGAGATGATAACTTGATAAGAACTCTGAGCAGGTCCCAAGTCTTCTCTTTCTTCTCATATTTACTTTTACTGGGCTCTGCTGCATTTTATTTACCCGAGTAACTCCAAAGTTTTCGTAAGTGGGTCCAAAGGAACCAACTTGGTATGGAAAGCCTGAAAGCCTCTGCCTTTGTTGCTGGTTGACATATTTCGCGTGTTTTATCCTTAATTGGCAATGTGGCTATGTCAAATTGCATTTCCATTCCTGCAGCCTCATTCAGAACCAGTGGAGCTCAATATTCTGTGTAGACGGAGGTATTTGATCTGGATTTTGCAGAGGAATAAACTGCTTGCCAATAGCAGTGTCTCCTTTCATCTCTGAGGCTCCTAAATGTTTATATCTTTATCCTCACTCTTTGTGGGTCTGTGCATAAAAGGGCTGGTAACTGACTCTCCTGGTAGTTAAAATTGCAAACTGATTTCATTAAAACCACCTAAGGATAGGACTGAAGTCACAGGTTAGTTTTGCATCTTATTTCCTGTGCAATTATGTTGTCAAAAAAAAAGCCTTTATCCTTTGCAATCACACATGTAGAAATGGAAAACCCTGCTTCTGTTTTCTTACGCCAAAGAGCAACTGAAATTTTACCAGATCTTGGACTCTTTAGCTCTGGGGTTTGGGATTTAAGTTCAGCTGGGGGAGCTTGAAGGGGCTCTCTCTCCTCTGCCTGTGTGTGGCTGCCGGGTTATTTACCAGCTCTTCAGAGGGTACATCACAAAGCCCATTCGCTTAAAGTTGATAAAGTTGATGTCTTTTATTTTTTAGATGCTTTTTTCTTGCTTTGATCCTTGATTCCTGCTGTGTCCAGCACATTGAGCAACTCCTGGGCTCTGTCCATCAGTCTGTGTGAACACAGGTCCACGTGTGCACTGATGGACTGATGGGGGACTGGGCTTGGACTTTAATTGTACAGTACAGTGGTGGGAGAATTCTAAAAGGAAGTTTGCAAGTGCAAAACTATTGGGATTGTCAAAACAGTGGCAAATTTGGGGAAAGATTCCTGTTACTGAGTAACTGGGTACATTGAAATTCAGTGTTTAAAAATTCAGAGTAACAGACGATGGGAAAATAATGTTAAGTAAATACACAAAAGGTGAGTTCTAATTCAATTCCTGCCGTTCAGGGAAAGAGATCAGGCAATCACTGTGGGGAGTTTTCTGAAAAACTCAAACCCTCAATGAGTCTGAAAAGCTCAAATGAATCCAGAGCACCTGATAGAATAGTTGGAATGATCAGGAAGAGAATAAAACAGGATGGAAAACCCATTTTTGTGGTATTGTGTGACTCCATAATGTACCCAAATCTCAAATTATTGCACACAGCTTGGCTGATTCCTGCTTACAAAGGAGAGAATGGAAGGAGTGACAAAGATCATCTTTTATAGGGAATGGCTTCTACAGAGAGTCACTCGATAAGTTGGAACTCAGCTCCCAAACCAGGTGGGTGAGGAGGGATATGACAAGAGATCTGTGGAGCTGGGGATGGAGCACGGAACACGAACAAGGAATGGTTATTTACTATTTCTAATAACACGCGAACAGGGGGCAACCAATTAAATGATTGCACAGCAGGTTTGAAGACAAAGAGAGTGCTTTTCAGAGAATGTGTAATTAAATTGTGAAATGGCTCCCATAAAATGAGAATAAGAGAGTGGGATGATTTTGCTTAGAAAAGGGGTCACCCAGGGTGTGTGTGTGAGAGGTCTCTCACTCCAGGGGGGAGGGGGAGAGGGAAGGCTTTGCTTGCTGCTTATCACAAGTGCAAGAAGTTCTCCAATTAAAAATCAGGCAGTGAGTTTGAAGCAGGCAGATAAAGATGTTTTTTTCTCCTTTGTATTTATAATTAAACTGTGGATCTTTTGGCCAGAGGATGTCATGGAAGTTGAAGGTATTAATGATACCTTTTTTTTCCTCTTTCAGCTACTGTCCTTTCTGTAGAACTGTTCAGACTTGAGAGCCAGAGCCCAAATTTATTATTGCAAAAAAGTCAGGAGGCCATAATTCTTCTGCAAGGTGGATCTTGGACTGTGCTACTCAGGCTGTGTGGACAGAGCAGAAACCATCTTTAATTTCCATAAAGCAGCTGAGGCAGAGTTGTCAGAACCATCTCTGAGTTCTCACTTGCAGGACACTGAAATGCTCATCTGTATTTCCAAATGGCTTAGTCTCCTGCTTCCACTGATCTGTGCTGCCCAAATCTGGGCAAGGAAATTATGGAACTGCACAAAATGTGTTAAAATCTGAAGAAGTCAGCTTTTTTTTTTTTTTTTTAATCTTTATCACTGGTATTCAAGGGCTGTGATTTAACATTTGGACATATTTAGGCACCTTCTGTCCCCCAGTTTGGACACAAGGAATCATGAAGATGATATTTTTCTCAGGGATATAAATACTTCCCGCTAACTTGAAATAATGCTCACGGTGACTCAGCCATTTTACCTTTTGGAGCATTTAATTGGCACCTGGCCATGGGTTTAGGAGCATTTTAGAAAAGCACCTGGTCCAAGCTGGTTGTAGTGACACCAGTGAGCCCCACAGATGTTTGACTCTTTACAGCTTGCCCAGAGCGAAGTTTAAAATCCTCAGAGGGTTTGCTCCCTGCCCCACCTGTACAAACCTGCACTGCTCCTGTCCCAGCTTTAAATTGCTTTAACTAGACAGGACCTGGTTGCCCAGGTGGCCCCGTGCTGGACACCAGTAATCCTGCCCTGCCCTGATCATCCCTCTGCTCTTCCCAGTTTAAATCCAATCCCCTGGGTTTGCAGAGGTCTCTCCTGGGTAAATGTGTTTTGTGGTATTTTATTAGGTGAAAAGTGCTGACTGTATAAAAAAACCCCCATGTTCAGAGGTTGGTCATCATCTTTTTTACTCTCCACACTACTTCCCTTCTGAACACATTTAATTATATGATGCTGTATTCATTGCCTCACTGACACTGAAGGGCTCTGCAGTTAAGCCTAAATACTAAACCAGGCAGATATTCAGGTGGTGTAAAGTCAGTCTAGATTTTTTTTGCCAACAAAAGTCCTGCCCTGATTTACAGGAAGAGGGAGGGTGGGTGAGACCTCTTGGCTCCTTCCTTTATTGAATTCTCTCTTTTTTTTTTTTTTTCTTTTAATGCCCATATTTAGGTGACTTGAACAGTAGGGATGGATTTTTTTTAATTGCAGATAACTGACTGGTATTGGGCATATTTTTAGTGCAAAGTAGAAAACTGTTCCCTGGTGGTGAGGGGGATTATTGTGCTCGCTGACAGAAATCCAGCTCAGGTTTGCTGACTTCTATTATGCAAAATCCAATCTTTTTAATGAAGGTTTTATTTGTGTTTGTTCTCACTTGATTTCATGGAGGGAGAAAAAAACCCTCCCAAAGCTGGAATTTGCTGCCTTGATTCATCAGTTCCATTGTGCCACAGCATTGCTCCTCTTGGCTCTTTGGGGTGTGTTGGAGCTCAGACGCTGCAGGGCAGGAACGTGGTGGGACTCTGTGCACCCTCCACTTCAAAAGATGAATTCCCAGTGGGTTCCCAGTTTGAGAGGACTCTGGGATTTACTGGGCTGGAAACCATGCCCAGTTCATTCCAGCTCTGCAGATACAGGCACAGTGTCCAGACTGGAAGGCTGCACGAGTTCTCCCATCTTGATAGGTACAAAAAACTATTCTCCAGGCAGCCAAATCCTGAGCAGAGGCTTTCCTAAGCTGTGGCAAAGGCTGTGACAAGGTGTCCAGGCGATGGGATGGGGAAGATCCCTTCAGGGAAGGTCCCTTCTGGGTAGGTGGATGGATAATTGTTGCTCTGAAACTCGTGTAGGTCTGGGACCATAGGCTGAAATGGAAATAACCCAAACACGCTGTTAATGTGCCTCAGATCAATCCAAACAAGTGAAGTTTCCATTTTGTTTGTGTGCATGTTTTGCTGAATAATTTTGATCAAACATCGAATATGAGAATTAATACCAGGCTGACTAATTCTGAACTTGGCATTTACTGTGAAATTTGCTGTATGAATTAGCATATTAGCACAAATTCAGAGGTGCAATAAAATGCTGACATCCATGTGTAAAGGCTTGTGAATGCTTGTAAGGTTAGGGGAAGCAATGAGGGGAGTCCTGCTCGTTCCCAAAGGTATCCAAGCCTGGTCCATAGGGCATGTCCATGTTTTACAGCATCCTCAGAGCACGAGGTGCAGCTCTGCAGATGGCTCTTGGCGGGGTTTTTGATTTCCTGAAAGACTTTGGCATTCAGGCTGCCAATGGTTGTGTCTTTGGGTGAGTCATGAGCTGTGAAGTCTCTTTTTGAGTGTAAGAAAACCCCTTCTCATCCTTTGCGCCTTATCCCGTCTTTCCCATGGAAAGGGATGGGAGAAGAGGACTGTGAATAAGGTCATTTTAGAAGTACATCAAACTGCAGCACAGCTACATCGTGTCCTGGGTAAAGGCACATTTGTCAGCCCTCAGTCACAGCGATCACCTGCCACGGGAGCCTTCCCCAACCTTTTACTGCATTTTATCATCAGCACCAATAACAGCCTCTGCAGGGAGTAATTAGTAACACCCAGAGGGGGAGGGAATTCTGCCAGAGGACATCATTATGTCTGGAAAACTAAAGATGCTGTGTAGTAAGGTCATGAGTAAATGGTTTGAGTCTGGGGTGGAGGACGAGCCCAGTGCAAGTACAAAGTTTCCCGCTGCTGCTGGAACGCTGATGAGGAGCACAGTGATTTCCACTGAACACCATTAAGGAAATTAGTTTGTTCTGACAGTTTGTGTCGCTGGATACCATATGTTTACCTTGAGGGAATGTTTGTGGAGAACCACTCTGGGTTAATTGTAAATGTCACAATTAAATCAGTAAATATACAGAAGTGTCTGTGCTCTGCATCAGTGCACAGGCACCGTGTCCCAGCACGCCGGTGTCCCACGGAATGTGTATACACAGAAATTTATGCTTTTAGCTACTAAATCCATACTGATCAGCTTATCTGGACACACAGGCTTCAGGTACAAACAGCTTCAGCATTTTGTGCCTCTGGTCTGTGCATACGGAAGGCACAGCACCGTGCCCTGCTCTCCTGGCCTGGGCACAGGGGCTGCACCTCCAACTCACCTGGCACAGGCAGACGGGGATGGGGAGAGGGAGGGAATGAGCCCCTGTGGCAAAAATCTCCCACTGGCTGGGGTCCCATTACAGATGAGGTTCCAATATTTTGCCTTTCAGTGCTGTCAGTCAACCCCAGGGTCTGCAGGAGTGGAGGATTTTCAGCACCTTGACAGATGAAACCTCAAGAGTGAAGCTGTCACACAGGTCTTTGTCATGCAAACTTGAGGCCAAGTTCAATAACATCCTGTTACTCTTCTGCATTGCGGAAGCCTTGAGAAATTGATTTTCTGTTTTGCCACTGACTTCAGTGGAACCAGGCTTTAGCCCTCCAAGGGAATTGCATTCCTGTAGATTGTAGCTACTTCTGAAACCCTGAGTTTTACTTCCTTAAATAACCAAACTTTGGGACAGACCAGGTATGGGTGCAGACTTTGGTGGGTGTTGTTGGCCATTGCTGGATTAATAACTCCCCTGATGATCTGGAATGATTTTTTCCCCTCCCTCCTTTTCCCCCCTTAAAGGCCTGCTCCAAAATGTACAGGAATAAATAGAAATCTGTGGATTGATCACCAGAAACGTATTTTAAAGGGACTTGTTCATTGTTTACAGCAGGAATGTACTTTTAAAAGGAACAAGAAATGTAATCTGTTAGAGCAACATTAATCCAGGGAAAACACTTGGTGGAGCAGCCAGAGCTTGTTAACACAGCTAACACCTAAGGCAGCGCTGTGTCTTTAAGCTCTGCTAATATTGAACAATAATAATTTTCGTGGAAGAAAATCTTCCCCTCTCCCTGAGCGGAAACAAGACGTATTATTGACTGCCACGCACAAAGATGAATGTGCTGGCCCTCAGAGTCCATTAATATTTGATGCTGATGGATGTGAGCTGGCAGGCTGAGTTATTAATGGAGTTGGGTTCCTTGGACCTCACCCTCCATCCACAGGGGAGAAATAACCGTAACAAGGACTGGAAGCCCAAACCTCTCGGGGTGCTGGGAAGGGCTGTGAGTTCCAGCAACAATGAGTGTTTCTGAAGTACCTCCAGGTGTGGAAGGTCGTAAGTGGGGCTCCTTCTATCCCTGGCTGGTGATTCATTCTGATTTAGAGGTGACTCTTTAGGGTCACAGGATGCTCCCATCAGGTGTGGATTTCAAACTGAAAGAGGTTCACTGGTGTTAACTTCTGAGCAGCTGTGGAGATGTGGCACAGCCCATCCTCGGTGGCACAGCCCATCCTCGGTGGCACAGCCCATCCTTGGTGGCACTGAGGTGGCATCTCCCACCTGTGGGATGCAGGGCAAAGGGCAGGAATGTGCTGCTCCACATGGAGTGGGGCATTTCCCAGAGCTGGCCCTGACCCCACATCCCATAAAGAGAGTTCTTCCGTCCTTTATGTTAAAGGTAGATTTGACCCCTCATATTATTAGAAATAATATATTGGATAGATTTTGATAAATGGAGCCATCTAAGTGAAAAAGTTGAAGAAAATGAAGCACCTTTGAACTTTTTGTGATGTCCATATGGGTCATTCTGACTTGGAAAATAGAGATGTAAAATATCAAGCTATTTATAACTCGATTTATTAATATAACTTTAACATTTTCAATCTGACTGAATTAGCTATTCCTTCCTAGCATGGACACCACATTCAGGCATTTCACTGTCCTCATTAACCTCCCGATCTTAATAGGGAAAAAAAAAGAATAATCAACATAAGGAGCGCAGCTGTTGATTAATTTTACTAAATAGCATAGAAATATAAAGTACCATATTGCGAGAGTGAAGATTCAATGCAGCACATTTGAAATCAGTTTATTAGAATATATAACTCATTAACAGCTGGATAGACTTGTACTGCAGCATTATCCACTTGGGCAGGTGGGGAGAGGGAGGGGGAATTTACATATCTTTAACAGTACCTGAATGCATTTAATTTCAGAGGTCATTCTCCCAAATCAAGTTCAAAATGTTAATAACAGGGTGTGCATTTATAATTAATAAAATCTTAGAGCCAGTGCTATAGTTCAAGTGCATTTTCCTCTTATGTAATTAAGAAGTTAAGTGTGTTTGGCAGTTGTCACTCAGAGGGCTCTGAAGGTCTCGCTTGTCAAACCTGGGGATAGAAATCTCATTAAGCAGGGTAATTTTATTTTTTTCCAGTTTGGGTTTGTTTGCAAAGTAAATTTGTGCGTGGTGGGCAGCCAGAATGCCCAGCCCTGTTAGTCCATAAAATAAAGTACATTAAAGTAAATGCCGAAACTCAAAGCCATGGTGAATAAAGATGGGACAGGCTGATGTTCAGCTTGTAAGAATTGCAGAATATTTAAGGGTGGAAAAGAATTCTCAGGCCACAGAGTCTGATCATCAATGCAGCACCATCTCTGAATCACGTCCTCAAGTGCCACATCCACACATTCGTTGAAGATTTCGTGTGGTGACTCCACCCCTGCCCTGACAGCCTGTTCCAATGCTGGACAGCCCTTTCCGTGAAGAAATGTTTCCTGACATCCAGCATAAACCTTCCTTGGTGCAACTTGAGGCCATTTCTTCACCTTATTGTCCTGTCCCTTGTTACCCACCTCCCTCCAGCCTCCTTTCAGGGAGCTGTGTCCCTTTCCTTTGGAATACCCAAAATGTCTGAGCACAGAAAACCAGTGAATCCACCCCAGTTGTGCCCTTGGCCATCACAAGCTGCTCTGTGCATGTAGAACCTCAGCTGAGGAACTGGAAATCCACCTCCTGCCTCCACCCCTGGCCCAGATGGTGTTTTAGAGGCATCTGGATGAGTCACTTGGGAATATGGTTTAGGGGTAATTGATGGTTGGACTTGGTTATCTTGAGGGTCTCATCCCACTGTGATGCGTTAATCTGCTTCCCAAGGGGGTATTTTAACTCCACATCACTTTGCTCGACTTTCCTTTTCAAAGGAATTTTCCTTTTACTTCTGGATCACTAGTTCAGCCCCAGATAAGGTCAGTTGTCATAGAAATTATTAGCAGTACCAGCAGTTCCGTGTCGTACATGAAATGAGTTGGGAGTTTCATTCGCGCACGGTCCGGGTTCCTAAGTGGCACTAATTGGCTGTCTAATTGTCACCCACAGGAGAAAGGCAGAGGATTGATTAGGCGTGGAGACTGAGGGCCCCTCTGCCAGCCCGGGTTCCTGGAGCTCATTCCATAGGCATGCTGGCAGGGTAATGAGGGGCAGCGGGCTTTGGATTTGCTGGCTGTCAAGGCAGCATCTTTCCCTGCCAGGCCTTTTCAGGGGATCTTGTTTTACACCGCCAAGGTCAAAGATAAAATCTTTTACAAACACTGCCTTCACTCAAAAATCAGGGGCTTGCAGGATTTACTGGTGAGCAGCACGTATTTTAACCGTTTCCTTTACTTTCCCCCAAACCCAAAGTTTTTAGTATGAAACAGGATGAGTCACTGTGGTGTGAGGCAGAACCATCTGGGGGGTTGTGGTGCTCAGAAATCTGTTCATATTTCCTTTTGCTGTCTCGGTGTCTGATGTGTGATGTACAGGCTCCTGGAGGTACTTGCCATGGCATAGGGAAGCTGACATGGTGTGCATTTATCTCCTGATAAATGGTTCCTCCCATCAAACGGTGAAGCCTCTCACCTGCAAAAGCACATTTTGACCAATATCTTTTCCCCTGAGCTATGGGATAGGTCATTCGGTGCAATGTAGGTACTTTTTAACTTGGAGTGGGCTCACTTTCTCTGCCATAGAACTAAATTATTGAAGTTTGACTCAGTGAAGCAGTAAATTTCGGAGGTAATTTGTGATGAGAAAGTCAGGGCTACACAGAGAAGACGAAATACCTTGGATATGCTGATGTGCATAGATCCAACCGTGGGACTCAGTGGGTTTAGTAAGGTTTAAACCTCAATTAGTGAGGTTAAACCACAATTTCTTTATTTTAATTCCCTCTTGTATCAGCTGAACAGTATTGGTAAGAGCTGTGTCTCTCCTTCCAACCGCATGAGCTGATCAGTGCACCAGAATGCAGTGCTGAAATATTCTGTATTCCTGTAAAACAGGAGTATTTACTCTCATTTCCCTCCCTTTCCCCATGCCTGGAGCAGAAATAGGACAGGGACCACGTTTCTGTGTTCTGCTGTGTGCCTGCTCTCCCTGACATGCACATCACTCCTGTTCAACCCTCTGCCTAAAATCGCAATCTCATGCAAATTAATTGGAAACAAATGCAGGTACCAGCTATGCATCAAAAACGCCTGATGCACCTGCCATGTCGTTTTCCTCTCTGCCAATCTGGGGAAGATGAGCATGTATGAGATCCTTTGACTTTTTAACAACCCTATTCTTAGAATATATTTTCCAAGAAATGCAGAGCGATCTTTGCACGGTTTCAGACTGTATATTTTGTGATTAGTGTTTCATAAGTGATGTTTTGCTTAATGATCTAACATCTGTTCTAGGAGGTTTGTTTTTGTAACTTCCCCACCTCCTGCTGAACGAATGCCAGAAACTTGTCCCTTTCCTCCAAGTCAATCAAACCACTAATTGCATCATAATCATGGGAAGCAGCAGTGGCTGCTCAAGTGCTGAAGACTCAGCAATCAACTCACAACTCTCAGCTCACCGTGTGGGGAGAGAAAGGCTCCCTGTGCCGAGATGGGAATTTCCTGCAAGCCACATTCCTTTAGCTGACTCTGGCTTTTTTTGGTTTGCAGGGAGATGACTGCACCATTACCTGCATGGCAGGAACCTATGGAACCAATTGCTCCTCAGTCTGTAATTGCAAGAACGATGGTGCCTGTTCCCCCGTGGATGGCCTGTGCTTCTGCAGAGAAGGTGAACAAAATTCAGATTTAACCACTGTTGGCAGTTTGGCACCGGTGCTTCTCCCCTTTTAAAGTGGCACAGCTGTGCAGTCAGTAGCTCTATTTCCTTGTCTGCCCAACTATCCCAACTCAGAAGGGGCTTGACTGAGTGTTTAGTCTCTGCCCTGAAGAGGGGCCACACTTACCTGCTCTGCTGCAGGCACAGAACAAAGTGTGCTGACAGAGCCATGGCTCCTCCCCAGAGGAGATGCAAAGCAAACCCCAGATCCTTGGGTTGGGGGGTTTTTTATCCCTGAGCTGCTCTGTTTCTCCAGCATTCCAAAGCCCCCGTTCTCCCTGCACACCTGGAGTGATGCACTGGGCACGGGAGCAGAGGCACTTTCCTGCCTGGCTTTTCTCCTTCCCATTGCTCTGGGCTGTGCCTGACGTGTTTGTCCTCACCAGACCTGGCCTGGCCTGCACACTGCCTGCCCATCTCGACCTTGGGCTGCTGTCATCCCTGCAGAGCTGGGCTCCTGGCTGATCCCAGCTGCCAGCCCTACCCTTGGGGACTGTGGGGAGGGCTCTGGCTCTCTGCCCTTGCTCCCAGTCCTCCCTGGACCCTGACACTGAGACACCCCAGCCATGTACGGGTGTGCTCTGCCTCCTGAGTCAGCGTGAGGTTGCAGGATGTGACTGTTCTCTGGGAAACAAGAAGTTTTGCCTGCTCTGGTGTCTTTCTGCAGGACTAATGTCTTTTCTTCCCACATTTCTGTCCATAATTCCCTCCCGTGCTTGGTGGTGAGCACAGCCCCTGTATCCAGTAATCACCTGAGGAATCCTGCACTGCTCCATAGCACAAGAGACACACAGGTGTCTCCTGAGTTCCCCCAGAATCCCAACCTGAGCTATCCCTGGATGACATACATAAGCCCTAAAACAGAAGTGAGGCAAATAACGATAAAATCTGGCATTTCAAACATGCATTAATGGATCACTGTAGAACCCCATTTAATGAGGGTGTATAAACCATGAGTTACTGCTCAACTCCATTACATACAGCTGCAGTGTAATGAAAGTCATTGTGCAGCTGCTAGTTAAGATTTGAGCCTTAATGGCTAGAAATGATGGCCTTGGTCTTTTTTTAGGTGTAATGGCTGCTTTAGATTAAATAGCATTGTCAAAAAATAAAAATAAAGAAAGGCAAGAGACAGGCAGCATCAAATGGTGAGTTTCTTGCATCCCTGTGGGTCAGCAGGTCTCCAGCCTGGCAGATAGCACAGCTCCCCTTGTGCTGCCCCAGCAGCATCCAGGGTGGCACTGGAACCTTCATCTGATAACAGGCAGCACGGTGATACCTACAGCCCACCTCAGCACAGAGGCTGAGATGAAGCTGGGAGGTCATAATGAAAGTCTTTGACCATGAGATAGTCTTAATTTACACCAAGAAACTGCTCTTAGAATCACAGCACTGCAGCTGCCTTTCTTGCTGCCTGAACCTCTCTTTCTTCAGGAAAAAATCCCAAATGCTGATTCTCTCACCTGTTTCTTTAGGTTGGCAAGGAGTGGATTGCTCCATTCCGTGTTCAAGTGGAAGTTGGGGTCTGAACTGTAACCAGACGTGTTCCTGCAGCAATGGAGCTGCCTGCAGGCCAGAGGATGGCTTCTGCCTCTGCTCCCCGGGATGGCAGGGGGAGTTCTGTGACCAGCCCTGTCCTGTGAGTACAACTGGGGGAGTTCTGTGACCAGCCCTGTCCCCTGAGTACAACTGCGGGACTTGTGTCACCAGCCCTGTCCCCTGAGTACAACTGGGGCATTTCTGTGACCTGCCCTGGTCTTGCACCCCCTTTAAACCACAGCTCTGCTGCACAGAGAGTAGGGCAGCATCTCATTTTGTATGTGGATGTCTGAGGGAAATCATGTGTAAATAACAGATTGAGGTTCTAACAGTTGAGTAGCTGTATTATACTTTGCATTATATTTTATCAGAGCTGTCGCTGTGTTATCTGCATTTTCTCGAACATCATTTTTTAAAGTGATTCTTCATTTGGTTCTATATAGAAACATTAGGCACTGAGTTTCTATCTTCTCTGTATGTTAATTTAAAAAATGCGACTCAGCATTGGGAAGGACATGATAGATGATTTTGCACATTTCAGAACAAAAAACTGATTACTGAGAGGCTTTTTTTGTTTGTATTTTTGAAGGATGGAACATATGGTCTTAACTGCAGTGAGCGTTGTGACTGTAACCACGCGGATGGCTGTGACCCTGTCACTGGTTACTGCTGCTGTCTTGCAGGCTGGACAGGTACAATTAAATTACAATTTACCTTTGTAAACCTTGGAGGTTTGTTGATTTGAGGGCTTTTGTTGGGTTGGTTTGGTTTGGTTACAGCACTGGACCCGCAACTGCAGAATTTTAAATAATAGATTGAGACAAGATCAGCTGAACTCGCCCATATTTAAATCACTGGTGATGGTGACAATAATTGGCATTCATTAAATTTGTATTCAGATGAGTCAAAGATGGCTCCAAACCTGGAGCCAGATGTTAGCCTTCTGGAAAAGCATCCTCAGGAGGAATGCAGATCAGCTGGAAATCCTGCAGAGTTTTTCTCCTTGAACAGCCCTTTCCACTGGAGTGCAGTTGTGGGATGGTGAATCCCGGGACCATCCTACCTGGGATGCAGGTCAGGCTTTTCTGGATGCTCAGACTTACTGCTCCATCATACAGAAGGCAGATTTTTCCCGTTTTCCCATGTTTGTTGTCACGCAGAAGGGCAGTTACAGAGAGCAGATTAATGCTGCTTTGGCAGAGCTCTCGTGGTGAGACGGCAGCAGTGAGGAATATTCAGTGAAGTCAGGAAGTCCAGGCTGGAGATCTCAGTACACACACACACTGATGGTCCCTGTGCCAGCTCCTGACAGGTGACACAGCAGCAGTGAGGGGCACGTTATTGACCCAACCAGCATTTCACACTTACTGCCTAAAATGCTGGTTCATCTCCCCCTGCTCTCTGCCGGGGCCCTGGGGGCAGATAAAGTTCTGCTCTTGCCCATAACTGCAGCACCACCGGTGGCACTGGCAGTCACCAGGCATTTATATCAACAGCAAGTCATTCGGAGAATTTATTTCTTTTTCAAACAAGCACAAGTTGAAGGAATGTATGGAGCAAGGCAGGCTGATCAGGCAGCCAACATTTGGGACACTGCCACCTTCCCCCTTCCTTTGTGCCTTAAATCAGCACGTGCCTTGTGTTTCTGAGGGAGAGGACACACACTCAGCTTCCAGCAGCATGGAGTAAAAGCTGTGAAATTATACCTAGAGCATACAATGGAAATAGTCTTTTAAGAAGTAAATAAAATATAAAAATAGGAAGTTCTACCCATGGCTTACAACAAAGTGACTTTTCAAAGATACTTGGCATGTATCCCCGAGAAGGGTATTTTTCCCCCCAAGAAAATCCATTTTCTAATCTCACTAATATCCCCTCCTCCATCCCCCTGCCTTCCCCACTCACTGGACTGCATTCATCTCTCTTTGCCATCAATACATCCATCTATCAGCCTTTAAAACTCTACCGTGCATTATTGATGATCAGCAGAGAAACAGCTGGTGGGCTTTCCTGGAGTCATTGTCAGGGAGAAAATGGTTTTTAAAAGTACAATAAATTAAAGAGAGATATTTATATCTACTTACTCTGAAAGTATACTCCACATCCTTCTGGGTGCTGCAGGAAACTGCAGGAACTGAACTTTGCAGGGAATGCAGACTGAGGCTGTGGCTTTTTCTCAAAGGCATTTGCCACAAACACTTTGTGCTTACTCCCATGCACATCTGTAAATGAGCATCAAATGCAGATACTAATTACCCTAAGTAAAGGTAAGAGTAATTTCTGCTGTCCTGTCCTTCTTCTTTTAATTTCCATATTGGGCAAGATAAATGTATATTACCTTGCAGGGGATTAGCTGCAACCTAAGCACTTTATCCTTCAATGTGCCCCTGCAGTTCTGGAACTCCTTCTTCAGGATCACATTTCAGGGAGGAAAATACTCCCTTCATATTTGAGACCAGGTTGGAGTGGAGATGTTGACAAGGTTTGTGTGAGGTGGAGATGTTGATAGACAGAGCCAACATGCCTTCTGCCAATTCTGCTTCCAGTATTTTTTCCACTTGGCTTAGCACCAGACACAGGGATAAATTCTGCTCATACTAAGTTTGAAAGTATGTAATTTAAGAAACTCTTCAGCTAGATAATTATATTTTCATATTAAGGGGGATGGCACCAGTGGAAGATTAATCTTATCTGTAGTTGTTGTGAACTGGGCCATGATGTGTGTTGCGGTGCATTTTATAAATATGGGGTGATAAATAATTCAGGCTGAAATTTTTGCTTTCTGAGTTTGGTATTAATTAGGCATGGCCTGAAAAAGATCAGAAAAGTTCAGGATCGTGGAACATTTGAAGGTTTTCCTGCCCACACACACCAAACAGAGAATTCATGTGGCTTTCTGATCCTAATAGCCACAAAACTTCATCTGAAAACAGCATATTCTGTGTGTTCGTCCCAGACGTGGGACCCCCCTCTTGATGTCGGTGTTTTATGTAAAGATCAAGGGGAAGATTGAACCCATTTTCTTTAAAGTGGTTTCAAGATGTTACTCATATAAACCTTCAGGGACTGATAGATGGTGTGGGCATGGAGGAGGACTGGGAGAGGAAGGAAAAAAGGCAAGTCAAGAGCAGCACACAAGGTGAGTTAACAGCAGTCTGCCATCCTTTTATTGTGTCATGACTGCCACCCATCCAGACTATTATTCACGATAGTGACCTTCTGTGAGTACCAGCTGGGGGAAGATAATTTTTAGGAGCTGAGTGTACCTGGCAGATGGGAAGATGATGAAGAGATTCCCACATATCAACCAGGAGATCACAAAGCTGTGCAAACCAGCTGTATGCATAAATAAACTCACTGGCAACAAGCTGCTCCGAGATGTGCAGATACCCTTCCCGTGAAGTTCCGTGGGGAATTGCACGTGTGAAGCCAAAGGAAGAAGTTAAATCAGATCTGGAGATGATTGCACCCTGATGTTATTGCTGAAAATTACCCAGCCAAGTACACAGGCACGTGGAACCACAAATGCCTTTGGAGGAAGCACGGCAAGCACGACGTTTGTGCTTTAAAGTCCAGAACCACCTTGGATAGAGGCTTTCGTGTGGTTCAGACAAAGTGGAACTTGTCCAGGTGCTGGCCAGAGTCAGCTCTGTGACCTGCTGGTGTTGAATTTCCCTCCACATGAGGGTATGATCTCCAGCTTGCCCCAGTACTGCGTCTGTGTCACCTCACCCATACAAATAGTACCCTGGAAATCCAAAGAGGAGGTGTTCATATCTAGTGGTGGGTTAAAAAAGAAAAGCACAGCCCTCAGAGGATCAAATCTTGACTGATCAGACTGTTTTCTAAAGATGGGTAAGGGTCTCTCTCCTCCAGCTCTGCTGAGCATTTCAGCTACAGACACTTCAGCTCTGTGTGTGTGCACAGGGACATCAGAGCTCCCAACACACCGGTCACTTGGGAAAGAGGTGTTACTCTGTGTACATCCGGGTTAAAATGAAAATTCTTGAAATTGGCGTGTTCCAGTGCTAATTGCATTTGGCTAATTAGGGGTCCTGCACGCCCTGAACTCACAGAGGGAATGGAAGCACAGAAACACCGCGAGGTGCAGCAGCTCCTGGAAGGCCTTTGCAGGCAAACAGGTCCTGGGGAAGGTCCTGGCAGCAGCCTCATCCTTCCTCTCCTGGGTGCTCAGTGACAGTGATAAGGTCCTTAATTTCCTGGACAGAAAAGGACCGGCTGCCCTGGTGGCCTTGCTGGGCGAGCAGGGAGGACATGGGGGGATGTTCCTGTGTTGGGTGCAGTGCTGGTGGCTCTGGAGGTGACAGCTCCAGCCAGGCCTTGTGGGATTTGCAGGATGAGCAGCAAACCCCCTCAGCTTGGTCCTCCCTTCTCAAGGCAGCTGCTGTTCTGTGCCAGGAGTGGCTCCCTCACAGACACCAGCAGGTTAAACACGGGGCCTTGAGCTGCTACAACCTCAGTAATTAACTAAGTCGGAGCTGCTGGCCTGGCTGTTCGTATCTGGAGGTGCTTCTTCTGTGCTTGACTTGAGCCAGGTTGGGACTCTCTGGGAAGCCAGACTCAGCCAGTGCCTCTCAGACCCCAGTTCATCCTTTTCCCAGTCAGACATTCCGCTCCCAGACAGATTAGAGAAGGAAAGCCCCAGGCCTGGCTGCTCTTCACACCGAGCTCTGCTCCTCCCTGGCATCAGTCTGTGCTCAGGTTAATTGTGACAAGTGTGTATTTTGTAACCTCTCAGCTGTTACAGTGGGATTAAATAGGAAATGATCTGCAGGGGGATATATTCAATTCCTCTGAATGTTAAGGCCAGTTAAAATCCTGTTTATCTGAGCTCCTTTCATCTGAAATGCTGTCTTATCTGCTGCTTGTTCTGCCTCTCTCTTTCTGTGTGGTGCTCTGGTTTTGCAGAGCACTGATGTGGTGATGCTGCCTCAGTTATCCTCTGAGCTGGTTATTCAGGGGCTTCTCTCAATGGCCAAAGTTTATCAGGTGTATTTTAATACCCTGATGATATGTAGGGGAAATGGAGTGGTACTGTAGCCCCAAGATGGAAAACATAAAAGGGTGCAGCCCATAGTTAATTATAAAGGATCCCCTCATAGATTTTTCTTTAATTAATCAGGGTGGCAAACACAGGTATGAAAATGATCTGTGCTGGTGGGGAACAAACATCTTGTTATTGCCTTGGTGCTTTTCACCTTCAGGCTTCGTTCCTGTCTCATCAGAGCAGCCTCCCCCTTTGCTGTTACGTACAGGAAATCAGGATATATCTTTCCCTGTCCTTTACAACCTCAATCACTTTTCCTACATTGCCAGCAACATAAACCCTAATTATCTCTTCTCATGTCCAGAGCTGGAGCCCAGGAGCTGTGGTGGTGTGGAGTTGTAGGATTTGCACGTGGGATGTTGTGGGGGAGTTAATGGGGTCACAGGTGTCACTGGTCACAGGTGAGGGATGGGCTGCTGGGAGCATTTGCAGGCTGCCAGTGACATCTGCACTGTCACTCAAACACAGAAACATGTTCCTTCCCTCCTGTGGACACATTAATTCAGGAAAACTGATAAGCCCGTTACTCAAGGGAAGACCTTGTTGAATTTTAAAGGAGTGGTGACCACTTTGACGGGGAGCACGAAGGTATTTTTAACTTGCTCTGAGTTCTTTGCAGGAAAGTGAAAAATCTTTGAAGGAAAAAAACCCAACTTTCCATAAAATGAGTTTTGTTTGTATTAACATGACTTTTCTTTCATTGCAGCTGTGTCCAATTTATAATCTTGGGCCTCAGCAGTACTAGGTTGGAACCCAGATAATTCTCTTGTCATTGATAGATCAACCGCACCAGCATGTTGATATAATTGGGAGATTACTTTTCCACGAGCAGAAAAAAAAATGTAGGACTTGTTTCATGCACCTACAGGGTTTTAGCTGAAGATCCACAGTATTTTGAAATCCACAATGTCGTGGGTTGACTTTTTTTTTTCTTTCCACATCAGACTGTTTCATACCATTGGTTTGTCACACAGAGCCTAAAATATCAGTATGGAGCAATAGTAAGTTCCTATTAAACATGCATTTTCTAGATGTCTAATCCCATTATCTACACCATATTTTGCATTTATCACTTTTGGCAGTCTTATCCCAGGTTTTTAAATTAATAATTTATTTTCTGTGATTATTCTGTATCCTTACATTAGCTTTAAACAGACAAGAGAACGAGAAATTTCTAGAGTCAGTCTAAAATGGTGCATTTTAGGCTCTCTTCTGGCCTCTGCCTTTCCAATGTGGAAATCTTTTCAGTAGGAAAAGGTGTGCTTCCTCTCTGGATTCCACAAGTGCCCTTTAGGCTATGAATGTAAGATAAGCTCATTAGAAATTAGCTTTAATTTTTCATTGACTTAATTTCAAGTGAGTTGATAAGATTTTAATGTCAGGCTGTGCTTAAAAATTCTCTCTTTGACAGGAACCTTTAAGGATGGTTCCTGCTGATATCGGGCTAATTTTCAAAAATATGAATTATGAACTTATATCAAAGACTTCATTGATGTCCTGACATTAATTATGTCTGTGTCTTCCTTGGCAGATGTCTGGGGGGGGCTCCTGCTTCTCATCTGGGTGAGGTTTGGTTGTGTTTGTCCTGCCCCAGATTTTGTATGTATTTCACCTTTTGTGAAATCAGTTGGATTTTTGCCACTCGTTCAGTGGGAGTTGGATCAGACCCTCAGACTATAATTAGCATCTGCAGTAAGGCTACTGCTAAACTTCAGCGTGTATGCAAATCATTGCAGTCTTAGTCTTACAAACACAGACAAAATACAAGCTCCTTTATCTTTTTATTTATTTTGGGGGGTTTATTTTCGCTTATTAAAGGACGGCTTTTAAATTTACGAGAGAAGGTGTGGCTTGGATGGCATCCTGAGTGATGCCAATTTAATGGGTTCTGAAAACATGACACTCATTTCTGGAGGTGCCAACCCTTTTCTGTTTAAATGTGGAGGCATTCTATATAATCTTGGCTGCGTGTGCAATAGTCACCTATGAATAAATGTGGGTGAGAAATGGTGAAAAAATTATTTGTGCACATTTCAGCTGGGTAAATCCTGGGTGTTGGCATGCTGTGTGTGAAAGGAGGGAAGGGAAGATCACTGCAAGCTAAAATGGTGTTTATGTGTGTGTGCATATATATAGATAGATAGATAGTGGAGAAAGACTGTTTAGGAGAGCAGGTAGTGACAGGACAAGGGGAAACGGCTTCAGACTGACAGAGTACGGTTAGATGGGCGATTAGAAAAAATACAATTCTTTAAACACTTCCCTGTGAGGGTGGATAGGCCCTGGCACAGGGTGCCCAGAGCAGCTGTGGCTGCTCCATCCCTGGGAGTGTCCAAGGCCAGGTTGGAGTGACCTGGGATAGTGGAAGGTGTCCCTGCCCATGGCAGGGGGTGGAATGAGATGAGCTTTGAGTTCCCTTCCATCCCAAACCATTCCAGGATTCTGAGATTCAAGGAGACACATGTATATATGCTGTATGTTATTGGTGAGAGTTTGCAGTGAAAAATGTTGCAAATTTCTCCCTCCCCGTTGTAGCAGAGAGGAAAGGCTGGATCTGAGTCAGTGTTACTGACCACAAAAAGCTTCACTTTACACCAGCTCTTGCTGAGCTGCTCTTCCCCCATGGCTCAGCTTGGGGGTCACCCATTCCAGCCAGGAAAACAGGGCAGGTTTGCCCAGTTAAAGTTCCTCCCCCTCTCTTTATCTGCTGATGTTCTGCCTGGATCTGCCCAGGTTTCTCTTCCCTCTTGTCCTGGAACCGTGTCCAGTGTTTGAGCAGTAGAAAGGGATCACTCTGAAGGTGAAACTGTGTGGGGCTTGACTCCTTTTAGCATCATTTTCTTCCACTTCTGCCCTTCCTGCTCTTCTCCTGCACTAGTGCACCCTGGAGAATATCCTGGAGCAAAGGGAAACACATCATCCTTAATTTTAGCAAACATTTTGACTTACCTAATTTCTTGTGAGGTAGGTCTCTTGCCTCAAAAGCTTTTATTGCATAAATTCCCCGGGTTGGGTGATTCATATCTGGAGATTTCTCTAGGTAATTAAAAATGGGGGTACGATTAGAGCTCCACAGAGGTGCATTAGGCTCTAAGTATATTACTTGCAGCAAAACACTTCCAATTAATGGGGGCATAAATCGCCCGTGCAAAGATGAGAGAAGGGACAATTTAGGATTTTTCACTGGCTGCAGGGAGAGGCTTATTCTTCATTATTTAGGACCAGATCACAGAGCTTTCATTTAGCCTGATGGGCTGTTACACTCAGGAGCCACCCCTCCAAAGCCCACCAGTGAGCAATGCTTAGCAAGGGAAGGAAGGGCTCCCTGGCACCAATTTGGAAAAAGAAATCAGCTAAAAAAGCATCTGAGAACACCACAGAAGTTCACAGATAATGTGAGTGTGGCTGCTCTTATCTCTGTTGAGTAGTTTCACTATGTGAAAACAAAAATAGCTTATTTGCAGACTGGATGAGCAGCCATCAATTCTTAATGTTTCCATTTAATTTTATGAGAGATCCCTTTATGTTTTCTTCTATCTGCTGCCCTCCCCACACTGATTTTTCTCATTCTTCAGCACTCTTAAATGCTGAGCTGTCAGGAATTGTGCTGTGGAGCTTCTGAGTGGATCTGAGTCAAATACTTCAGGGTTTGCCTCAGGTAGGAATAAATATAAAGACACAAAAAGTGATAGAAAAGCATCAAGAATTCTTTGTGAACTCTTGTCCTTCCACTGTCACAACACCCCTGAACAGCTGATCCACAGCTTGGACGGGTCTTTATGTTCTTATGGAATTTTCTTTTACCCTTTATAGACTGAAGCAGCAAAATAGGAAAGCACATGGATTTAAATTCAAATACCAAGCTGATTTAAATAGAATTTATAGGGACAATGAAACTGGGGAAAAAAGAAGAGAATGAGGTTAAAAATCAAAGATCAAAGATCACAGCCAAGTGTGACTCACCGAACTCAGGCCTCCACAGCATCGCCTGCAAAATCCAGTGCCTATTTTTGCATGAAAAGCAGTTCTTTCCAAAGCTATTCAAATGCCAGAAATAAGGGATTATTATGACTTCATGTCATGTTGAAAGACAGGTGGAGGAGAGCACAATGTTTGTGTTGGATTCAAACGTCTGCTGAAATCGTTCCTGTCATTCCTAATTGATGTTGCATCTGTCTTTAGATTGGGACTATTGAGGGGAAGGGGGGGGGAAAAAAAAGCTGAAGATCTTATTCAGAGAAATAATTACAGTTATACACTGGTAGATGTAAAATTAAAGTACTTGGGGGGGAAGGGAGCTACATCCTATAATTTATCAAATTCCTACGTCCCTGAAAAATAATTAGATGCTGGCCAGAACACAGGCTCTGCTGCAGAGGCTACTGTCAGGGGGATAGCAGTGGTCAAAAATAGGCCACTGGTTCTCATTTATTCCATCCATTTTTTGCTCTTCTATTGTGTTTGGAGTATTAGTTTCCAACTACCCAGAGACACGGCAGAGAAACAATGGCAGCCTTTATTAGGAGCCAGAGACGTGATCCCCAGGCACGAGTGCAACTGCAGAAGGAAGCTGGAAAGGGAAAAAAGGGAATTCTAAATTCTACTTATATCTGGCTTTCAGGAATTTTACCCTCCAAAGTCCTTCAGTGTGATACAGTTACAGGCAGCACTAAATCTGCATTAGTTTGACAAACTTTCTTGGAGCCATTGAGGATTATTAATGGAAGCAGCCTATGGAGGAGCTCTTCAATAGAAGCCTCACATTCCAGTTCTGTGGTTTGGAGGGGTTTTTTTTTTCCCCTTGCTGCTTTTCCTTATGGTTGTGTGGATTTTAGCTTAATCCATCGCAGCTTGGTTTGTAAATTTTAATACAAAGAACCCACCTCATCTGGTAAAAATTGGGGCTGCTCTACTGGGAGCACCAGACCTCCACAGCTCTGCAGCAGAGCTGGACTAAAATACATGATATACATTTTGTTGGGATAAAACTTGTGAGACTTGATGCATTTCCATCAGCCAATGCTTCTGCCAGACACGAATTTGATCCAGGGGCTGGAGCCCCTCTGCTCTGGAGCCAGGCTGGGAGAGCAGGGGGTGTACACCTGGAGAAGAGATGGATCCAGGGAGAACTTAGAGCCCCTTGCAGAGCCTAAAGGGGCTCCAGGAGAGCTGGAGAGGGACTGGGGACAAGGGATGGAGGAACAGGACACAGGGAATGGCTTCCCACTGCCAGAGGGCAGGGAGAGATGGGAGATTGGGAAGGAATTCTTCCCTGGAAGGGCGGTGAGGCCCTGACACAGGGTGCCCAGAGAAGCTGTGGCTGCCCCTGGATCCCTGGAAGTGTCCAAGGCCAGGTTGGATGAGGCTTGGAGGAATCTGGGATAGCGGAAGGTGTCCTTGCCCATGGAAAGGGGGTGGAACAAAGAGATCCTTAAGGCCCTGTCCAACCCAGACCATTCTAAGATTCATTTCCTGGAAGGGCCTGTAAGGAGAAAGCCCTTGGAACATTCTCCCATCCCTTAGAGCAGTGCTGTTGGGACTGCTCTGGTGGGTTAAGTCCAGCCCAGACTGTGTTTTCCACAGCCAGTCACGCCTTAGGGCTGGTTTCCTGCTCACTGTGTGTGTAGAGGTCAGTGTGGGGAAGGGGCAATGAAGCCACTCCCGGGGCTGTCAGCTGAACGTTCCCAAATCCCACTGGAGAGCAGCCANGCTCTGGAGCCAGGCTGGGAGAGCAGGGGGTGTACACCTGGAGAAGAGATGGATCCAGGGAGAACTTAGAGCCCCTTGCAGAGCCTAAAGGGGCTCCAGGAGAGCTGGAGAGGGACTGGGGACAAGGGATGGAGGAACAGGACACAGGGAATGGCTTCCCACTGCCAGAGGGCAGGGAGAGATGGGAGATTGGGAAGGAATTCTTCCCTGGAAGGGCGGTGAGGCCCTGACACAGGGTGCCCAGAGAAGCTGTGGCTGCCCCTGGATCCCTGGAAGTGTCCAAGGCCAGGTTGGATGAGGCTTGGAGGAATCTGGGATAGCGGAAGGTGTCCTTGCCCATGGAAAGGGGGTGGAACAAAGAGATCCTTAAGGCCCTGTCCAACCCAGACCATTCTAAGATTCATTTCCTGGAAGGGCCTGTAAGGAGAAAGCCCTTGGAACATTCTCCCATCCCTTAGAGCAGTGCTGTTGGGACTGCTCTGGTGGGTTAAGTCCAGCCCAGACTGTGTTTTCCACAGCCAGTCACGCCTTAGGGCTGGTTTCCTGCTCACTGTGTGTGTAGAGGTCAGTGTGGGGAAGGGGCAATGAAGCCACTCCCGGGACTGTCAGCTGAACGTTCCCAAATCCAGTGGGAAATCCCACTGGAGAGCAGCCGATGCCCCAAACCCACAGCAGGACATGGGGGTTTGTGGCTGCTGTGTCACAGCCTGGATTCAAGCCACAGTGGACTCTGCTCTTCCCCGGGCTTTGCCTCGCCATGAGGGAGTGCAAATCCTTTGCCCACNGGAAGGGTGGTGAGGCCCTGGCACAGGGTGCCCAGAGAAGCTGTGGCTGCCCCTGGATCCCTGGAAGTGTCCAAGGCCAGGTTGGATGAGGCTTGGAGGAATCTGGGATAGCGGAAGGTGTCCCTGTCCATGGAATGGAGGTGGAACAAGGTGATCCTTAAGGTCCTGTCCAACCCAGACCATTCTAAGATTCATCTCCTGGAAGGGCCTGTAAGGAGAAAGCCCTTGGAACACTCTCCCATCCCTTAGAGCAGTGCTGTTGGGACTGCTCTGGTGGGTTAAGTCCAGCCCAGACTGTGTTTTCCACAGCCAGTCACGCCTTAGGGCTGGTTTCCTGCTCACTGTGTGTGTAGAGGTCGGTGTGGGGAAGGGGCAATGAAGCCACTCCCGGGGCTGTCAGCTGAACGTTCCCAAATCCCACTGGAGAGCAGCCAATGCCCCAAACCCACAGCAGGACATGGGGGTTTGTGGCTGCTGTGTCACAGCCTGGATTCAAGCCACAGTGGACTCTGCTCTTCCCCGGGCTTTGCCTCGCCATGAGGGAGTGCAAATCCTTTGCCCACATCCAGTTTGATAGAAGTTGTGTGGATTTCATTTACAATTCACCCCCAGAACATTGTTTAAGAAGGTCTTGGAAGTGTAATTTCATACCAGTGTCTGCAATTGTGAACCACAGCCTCAGGCTGGAAGATAATTCCCTGGAATCCAGGCAACAGGGTTTATGTATAGAACCGCTTCCTGCAGCTTCAGGGACTTCTGATGGTGAGAGTTGGCTTTCTACATTTTACATCACACTTGTGAAACCAGGATTTTGTTCATGAATTAGGAATCTGTGGTTGTGACGCGAGATAATAGAGAGGTGTGTCAACTTCAGCAGTTTTTATAGTGCTGGAAATTGAAAACTAATTGCTTATCAGAAATGTTCATCAGCAAGTTCGAAAGTAAATATGAAAGTTCTACATTACAGAAGCTTCCTGCTCCACTGATTCCGACTGTAAAGTAGCTGGGAGGGATGGACTCCCCCCTTCCTACACTGCCAGGGCAGGGAATTGTAAAATTAAGGCGCTTTTTCTAGCACAATTCCGTAAGACATGCGTGTCCAGGTGCATTTTTAACTTCTCATTTGCATTTGCAATTCAGTGTGTGTAGGAGCCTCCAAAAAACGAAATCTTCCTTGAGAATTAACTCAGAGTAATATAAAGCAGTAAAACCTGTTTGCAGCTCCACCTTGGGTGTTTTATGAAAATGTATAAATAAATTAGAGCTGTACTGAGTGTCAGTGTCTTCTGGAAGGTTTCCTTTTCCCCTTTACATTTCCTTACAACAATCAGCTCCACGATGACTCATTGCCTTCCTCAGGAATGGGAAGACATCCCTCATCACTCATTACTGAAGGAAGGACTTCGCTGCTGCAAGGAACAGCCCTGGCATTTTAATTCAGGTGCCTTCCAGGAGAAAGGAGCCAGTGTCGTTCTTCCCCCAACTTTGTCAAAAGGAGACAAGAAATAATGCTGCTTAATTGTCCCCGTTTGTAAATAGCCCATTCACAGCGACAGAATTGCGATTTTAATGCTGCAGTCGGGAAGAAAAATACACATTTTTCTGCGTTTATTTCTGAATTTCATTTCTGAGAGCTCATGCTGAGACTCTTAAAGCTATAAGTGATCATATATGTGTATTCATAAATACAAAATGCATTTATTTACGATTTATTGTCTGACTTTTTAATTACAGAGCACTGTAGAGATATTACATAAATGCACACACAAAGCATTTGTTGTTTAAGTAATCCAAGGGTATATTTTATTTCGAGGGGAGCAGGGAAGATTGTTTAAAATAATTGTTTTTCTTGAATTTACTAATACAAATGTTCCTTGTCTCGTTTTGCACTCCCTTTTTTTTCAGATTTATTTACTAAGATAGGAAGGAATTGAGCTTGTATTAAGTTTTTACTGTATTTTAATGTGGTTTTTATTAAGCTCTACGGCATAGACCATACCTCTTTATAAATAAAGCTATAATCGTGTATTACTAGAAACCCCATTTCAAACTGTACTTTTGCCAGACTTGGTTAAGATTTTCTAGGAAGGGGTCATTATAATTGTGTGATTAATCTTCAGAAAAGGGAAATTTTGGCTCTGCAGTATTTCTTACTGTATTAACTTCAGAGATTTATAAAACCAACTTGAATCTGCACCGTAAGTGTGTTTATAATGACTTTGAGCTGATTTAATAATCCCCCCCGTTTGGTGGCTGTACAGATCGCAGCCTCCCCACTGCACTGCATTACCTGGAGCATCCAGATGAAGTTATCAGAGGTGCAGGAAATTACTTGGGATTGTGTTTCTCCAGAGCGACGCACTAATCCAACCCCTGGCCACGGCAGGGGCTCGCCGAGCCCTCGGATGCTTTTATCCCATTATCCAGCGGGAACATGTGCATGGATGATAAAGCACATCTTCATGGTGAAGGCCCAGCCAAGGCCTGTGGGTCCCACCACATCAGCTGTGGCCGTGTTGTTGTCAGGAAAATTTCCAGGCCAGCCTGTGGTTCATTTTCCCTGTTCCCTCTGTGATTTCTGCCGGTGCCACTCCCTGCAGCTGGCACTGCTTAATGACCCTCTCAGTTTATGATCCTGCAAACCATTTTCCATCCGAGGAGCGCTTGATCGTGCAGAGAGCCCTGCTAATTGCAGGTATTGGTGCTGCCTTGTCCCAGTGGAGCAGGAGCCTCTCGGACACCGTGTGCAGGATCAGATCCTTGGATCACATTTATGTGTGACAAGCCATGGCACAAGGTTGGGTTTGAGAAGCCACCAGTTAAAACCACTTGAAACCAGGCCAGAGGCCTCTTGTTGAGTTCCCTGGCTGTGTGCTCCTTTTGGTGTTTTCAAGCTTTGCTTTTCATAATAACAAATATCAAACGGCCACCCTGGGAATGACTGGGAACTGGATTGGCAGGTCTCAGTCTCCATTTAACATGCAAATAATCAGCCTGTGCTCACATATGGCCACTTGCTGGATCAGACCTCAGTTCATTATCCCAGAACTGGAGAGCTCTGGGTGGACGTGGGTATGTGCACAAAGCCCAGGGCACGGTGCCTTAAGCCAGGAAGGGAACAGAACACAACATAAAGCTGAATTTACTTGTGCTCAGGAATCCAAACACTGAGCATGTTTTGCAGAACCCTGATTTTTCTTTTTTTGGTCTTCCAATTCACAACAGGTAAGTAATCAGGCTTCAATCAACCGCCTATTTCCAGACCAGTTATTTGAGCTATTTTGTGACTTTAAAGCAATTCCTGACCTTCATCTCTCAGATGACATGCAGAGTTTCTTTAATGGTGCTGAGGACTGAACGGGAGCCCACTAACACCTACAGAATTCACCTCTCTGGCATTTTTTTAATTTTCACTTTATTAAGGAGATAAAAGGAGAGCTGTTTCCTTCCCAGGCTCCCTCGTTGGCTCTGGGAGGGGCTGGGAGGCATCAGTCCAGCCAAACACTCCTTTGATCAACGAGCAGCGGGAGCTGTGGGGATCCTAATTCGTGTCTTTACGTCCTTAGGCATCCACTGTGACAACATCTGCTCCCAGGGCCGCTGGGGACCCAACTGCTCCATCTCCTGCAGCTGTGAGAACGGTGGATCCTGCTCCCCAGAGGATGGAACCTGTGACTGTGCACCAGGATACAGGGGGCCCTTGTGCCAGAGAAGTAAGATTTTCCATAGGTGGCAGAAGCAAAGCAGGTAGAGATGCTCCTTGGTGACACCAGGCAGGTGAAACCAGTTTCTGAGGTGCTTTAACTCTCTAAGGGCAAAAGGTAGCCTGGAAAAACGCTTCTGGATCAAGAAGTCAAGGCCCCACTGCACTGAGTCGTGCCTTGTGCTGCTTCTGGTGTTTCGCTGCACCTGGAGGTCACAGGTGACCTGACAGAAGGGGCAGCACCTTTACACACCAAACCTGGCAGGACACAGCTTTGCAGGGAAGTCAGGGAGACGTTTTAAAGAGAGTCATCCATGACCCATCCCATAATGACAACTGGATGAGAGTTGGCATCAAAATAACAAGGCAATGTTGTCTTATACGCCAGAAAAAGAAACACAGCAGCCTGAAATAGCTCCTGTCTGATGCTCTGCTGCTACATATTAAAATGTGCCAAGCAGATAAAAATCCTCTCATTTGCTTTAGCTGGGAAGCTGCATTTGCCCCTTAGGGACCCTGATTCACTGATTCAAACTACACACAACTACCTACCCATGTAAACAAGAGGTGGATTTGTCTTTCTTTTCTGCGGCAGCTCCTCTTCTCCTTCCTGTAAGACATTCTGCATGCCCAGTTCATATATCCCCTTTGATTCCACCAGTTACACTTGACACTAGAACACACTCATCTCTAAAAATAATTTGTGGCTGACAGTTTTTTATTTAAAGCCATTATAACAATGACCTCTAGCACTGCTGTAGTTAATGGCCTATAAGCATTTCCATTACAAACCCCAATTTCCAGGTGCTTCAGCATGTCTGTGTGGCTGTAAAACCTCTCTCCAAGGCTAAAATTTGGTGCTCAGAGCTCCAGGGAATTGGGGAAGAAATTTTTTTTTACAAATATGAAACCTGAAGAGTGCGAAACTTCCAGAAGTTAATGGTTTCTGACCTTTCTGAGATGAAAAAAACCAGCTTAGTTTTATCAGCTGATGGCACATAGGCATCAAGAGGCAAACCATGTCCCCAGTTTGCAAGCCCAGTAATCAGGCTGCTCCCTGAGGGTGTTTGCTAAGGATCTAGTGGGGAGAAATTTCCTTCCTGTGTCTGCTTCTGCTGTTGCCTCTTGTTGCTGAAATGCCTCTGTGAGCACATGGAGTGGGAATTCAGCTGCTGCCATCTCTTCTGGGGGATTCGGGCTCAAACCTACCTGGTGAGGAGGACACCTCTGAGGGTGAGGGCAGCTTTAACTTGCTGAGCTTGTTCTCAAAATCAGCCCCATTTTTCTCTTGGAGATTCATTTAGGAGCAGAATTCAGCCTGCACAGGGCAGCACTGGAGATGATACCGAAGATGATTCTCAGCCAACTTGTTCTGTCAGTGTAATCAGGATTCCGTGAGACACTGGGATAGTTTAGTGCTCTTCAGCCTGCAGAAATGTCTCCAGGAATGATCCAGGTTGTTTTATAGCTAGGGCATCATCAACAAACCTGTCAGCTAAGTTCCAGCTGGAAATGTGCAGTGGTGTAAGAGCCTGACACCCTCTGTGAACACACAGACCCAGAGAAAATTCTCATTTGTTGGAAAAATAGGACTGACATGATACAGTAACCACTGAGCTGGAACTCTAAAACAGAGACTCACAGAGGTAAAAATAAAAACACACAAAGTCAATTTTACAGTCACTACTGCAATTTAACATTCCTTTGTGTTACCTATCGCAACGAATGCTTGGACAGTGGATGGTTTTTCACTCTGCATGTGCATAGAAGCAACAGTCTGCACTGAGCAGAGATATAATCTCTTCTTGGCTCTATGCTCTATGTACAATTTTTATAGTAATCTCAATCCAGGTTTTAGGCAAATTAAGCCCACAGTTCATGACAAGTTTACTCAGCTCTCTGGTGTCATTACTGATGCAAATCAGGTGATTTTGTATGCTGTTACTGTAATTACCATCTTCAGATTCTGTTCCTCCCTGATGGCTGCTGCTGCCATGACATGTATGAGCTGCCTGTCCCACCTGAGCACAGGTATTGCACCTTATAGGTTTGCAAAGCATCTTTTGGCACTGCTGTTTAGACCTAAAATACTGGTTTCTAATACACCACCTCTGATTTCTCAGCTCAGTTTCCAAAGGAAATGGTGTTCCTTGTTTCTGCTGTCTGGACATGTGTGTGTTTCATTTCCTGCCTATCCTAAAAGCTTCAGAATGTGTGTTATGATCCATATCAGCAGTGGGCTCTGAGGTCTCACACATCTGAAACTCCCATGGCTGTTTGAGTTTATCTGGATCAGGTCAGAGGGACTCAGATGGGTGTCCTGGAAGAGAGAGGCTGCTGAGAGCTGCACTGTATTGTTAAATAGCCAGGGGCTTGCATGAGGTGGGAATGTTGGAACGCAGAAGCACTTTACTCAGAGCTGGCCCTTTGTTAGACATGGAACAGTCCCACAGGCTTCATCCTATCAGCTGCTCAAAAAATTGTGGTTTATAAATTAAGAAACAATGGTTTGGGATTAAGACAGAGAATTCTCGAGCTCTCAGCAATGAGAAAGCTTCGGGAAACCCGTGACATCTTATTTTGTTTTGTTTTCAGTTTGCCCCCCTGGATTTTATGGACACCACTGTGGCCAGCCCTGTCCCCAGTGTGTGCACAGCAATGGCCCTTGTCACCACGTGTCAGGACACTGCGACTGCCTGCCTGGATTCTTTGGCCCTCTCTGCAACCAAGGTACTGAGCCCAGGACCCCCACATTCCACCTCCTTCCCTAAGTGAAACTTTGCAGCAAAGCCTGTCACAAGATTCCTGCCTTTTTTCCCTTGTTTCAGCAGTTTAGATCCCAAGAAATTCTTCACTTCTGAGGGAAAATGCAAATAGGTACTTAGTCACCCTTTTGTAAATATGATGTGCTCCTGGTTTCATAAATCCAGGTCTGCGGTGCTGGATTGAAATGACTGTGGAATGAGACACCTGCTGTAAATACATCAGCCTCCAGTGGGTTCATTTTTCTTCCTGCTCAGCCTCTCCTCCTCGGAATGTTGATGGCACCTTGGTGTGATCCGTGTAGGGACTGGTTGAGGTAAAGGCCAAACAAGCACAAAGTCCCAGTTATACATTTACACCTCATTCCCACTGTGCAGGACATGGTTGGGAACAGCTGGAATCATGGACACGAGTGGAGGAGACAGGGATGTTTGCCATGAGGCAAAGAAAGCGAGTTAATTTTCACAGGTGAAGAGGAGCCTCAACTCCCCCCTCGTGTCCATCCCCTTTCTGTACCTTTGAAAAGTTACTCCACTTTTAGCCATGTTTCATTTTTCCAAATCATCCTAAAAGTACCCACCAAATCATTGAGTATTCTTTAGTGTCAGTGGTTGGATCCTGCTGTGGGGGTTTCCCTCAGAGATCTTTAGAAGAGGTGACTCCTGATGGGCAGTGCCCCTGGGAAGTGACTGTCCCTCCAAAAACTGAGGGACACTTTTAATGACCTGCTGTTCACTGAGTCAGGAATTGCAGGCAGCACTTAGGCAAAATCATTAAACATAGATTAGGTGTAGCCATGTTTTCTTTTTCCTGTGCTCCATAGTCAGCTAAACATTATACCAGTTAACTTATTAAAACGAACATATTTCAGTGAATTTGTCCACTTTATGTGAAACGTTAGCCAGATTTCAAAGCATAAGCAGGTCTAATTATCCTCTTAAGAAAGCTATTTTATTTTTGCTCAGATGTTCAGCACTTCTGGTTTTACTTTGAAATGTTGATCTCTCCAGTAAATTAATTTTAAAATATTCATGTCCTAATTAAAATCAATTTGTGTTGCAGTTTGTCATAATGAGTTAACATGTAACTTTATTTTGTAGAGAGAAAAATGCTAATTAATGTTTTCCATTAGAAAAAAAACGTGAAATGAGGGTTTCACTTTGGAATTTTCATTTCCTTGTGCCGGGAGGAGGCAGCAGGAACATTCTTGCACCAGCAGAACGTTGTGTGTTGTGTAACCCCCAAAACTGCACAGGATGTGGAATGGGCTGCCCAAGGAGGTGGTGGAGTCACCGTCCCTAGAGGTGTTTAAGAAAAGGTTGGATGATGTACTTGGTGGCATGACCTGGATATCAGGGTAGTGTGTTATAGGTAGGATGGTGTGTTGGTTGCAGGATGGCAACAGGTTAGGTAACAGGTTTGGCTAGGTTAGGTAACAGGTGATAGGTTGGACTTGATGATCACTATGGTCTTTTCCAACCTTACTGATTCTGTGATTCTGTGATTCTGTGATTTGGAGCTGCACACAATGAACCAGCTGGTTTTTGTGAATATCTTTCACAATCGTGTAGCGGGATGGATTGATAATCACCTGCTGTTGCTGCTGGAACACACCTGACATCCCACAGGGACTTCAGGAGTCCCACTTCAGGGATTTTATAGCTCATTAACATCCCTATCCGTGTGGCAGGATCAGATTGCTGCCGAGCAGAGCAGCACCAGGCCTTTACAGCTCTGTTGAAAGGTGGCTGAGCCATTTCAGAAGTGCTTGTGTTTGGAGCTCACGTCTTCACCGGAGTCGCTGTGTCAATCCACGACCAGGTTGTTTCAATTAAGAACAACCATTTTGTCACCCGACATTCCAAAGGGCATCACCCTATTTCCCGGAGACAGGAGGTGCTCCCAGGGAAGGAACCAGCTCTCCCTGTTTTTGTAAAGTCTGCCTGGTGCCTTTGGCAGCAGCACAGGTTGGATCCCAGGCCTTGGCCTGATCTGTTGGTATTTCACGGTGCGGTACAAGGCAGCCCCTACTCTAAGGAAAGTCTTTCGAGAACTACTTTTTTTGTACATATAAAATATCCTGGGGGTGATGTTATCTCTTTCCATCTTGGAGATGCCGTGAGCAGCGTGTGGAGCTGCTGGATGTGGAGCCCTGGAAGTGAATAATGGTGTGGCCTGGGCCCACAGATCATTGGAGTTCTGACTCTGTGATATGAGGGCTTTGCTTTCCTCCTCTCTGGGTATTGTTCTTTTCATTGTGGCTGGATATTGTGTTTGGTTTTATCTCTTTTCACTTAGGAACTCTTCAGTTTAGCACATCATTTGAAAGCCAAACCCAACTTATTTGCAGGACATACATAGGAATGAAGGCAGAAAACAATGCTCTGCACATTCTGAGCTTTCTGCTGGAGTAAGAGTAGGGGATGGCATATTACATAAAAGACAATGAATCACAGCTCAGGATTTCAATCTGTGGCTGATTCACAGTCAGGATAGATTGAGGTCACCTGCAGAGACTACTTTTGAGAAAGTGAGAGAGGCTGAAGTGGTAAAACAGCTGCATAATTCAGGGAAGTGCCTTAATCACTTTTTTGACATTGCTATTATTTACCAGGATGCAAGTCCAGTTGCATTTGTTACACCCTTTGCAAAGATGGACTGTATGTTTTATCTTGTTTTGAAAATACATCTGTTTTTGTCAGGGAGCACAGCCAATAAGAGCCCAGAAATGAAACATTTCATTCGTTACTGAGCAGAGCTTTCCATCAACTTTAACGTTAAAGATTTCCAATAATTTGGTGGGAGGTTGAAGATCTACATGTCTATTAGTTTTCTGTCACTGTGCTTAGGTTTTTAGAAGATGACTCTGGAAAAAAAATTAGAGGTTTTTTTTTCTTTTCTTCCAACTTCAGGGCTAAGCTGGATGGGCACACAGGTGCTGATTTTGTTGGGATGCAACACAGCTGTTCGACAGCTCTCAGCCCAGCAAATATCTATAATCCTTGGGAACCACATTTGCAACCTAATTGCTTCCTCCTTGCCAGCCCCCAGATCAATCCCTTCCAGCCTCTCGCTTGTGTTTGCTGCTGCTCAAGGAATTCTCAACTTCCCTGGTTTTTTTCCTCTGCCAATAACCCCTTTTCTCTGTCTCCTCCTTCTATCCTGCCCTTTAATAATTGGAATCTTCTAGCTGTGTTAGACTCATTTACCAGTCTAAAAATGGATTTTGGGATTACTTTTTCCTATTGTTTTTATGATTGGAACGCAAGCAAAAAAACCAAAAAACAAAAACTTGAGTATTTTCTGCCTTTTCCTTCCTTCCAGGAGAATTTTTTTCATCAAGGAAAAATGTCTAATTGCTAAATGTTGGGTCGTGTTCCTTTGGAGGAGTTTTGAGTAAGGTGCCTTGTGCTTTCAGTGTGTCCCAGCGGGAGGTACGGGAAGGGCTGTGCCGAGGTGTGTCAGTGCACCGAGAACGGGACCTGCAACCCCATCGATGGATCCTGCCAGTGCCTCCCCGGCTGGATCGGGCTCGACTGCTCGCAGAGTAAGCCAAGGGTTATCCTTCCCCCTCTGCTTCAAAAGGGATTTTTGTGTTTACTCGGTGTTTTCTCAGAGTTAAAGCTGGATTCTGGGGAAATCCCCGTTGTGTTACAGCCAGTGCCTTATTCTCTTTATAGCTTATTTCTGTTAATTAATCCAAGTTAGCCTCGGATTGAATTAGTTTCTGCATTTGGAGTTTGCAGGAGCCATGAGTGGCTTTTATTCCAGGAAAGGGAGGTCACAAGCTCTTATCAGAAAAGAAAGTTCTGTGCTCCCTTTTAATTTCCAGCTGGATTCCCTTTTATTTATTTTTTTTTATCGTTTTCTTTCAGCTATTACATTTAGAATTTATTAACCGGTAAATGTTTTCATGTACCAAACCCCCAGAATTGCGAAATTAGGCAGCTGAAATATTTCTATTAAATGTAATTTAATTGTAAAAGTCAACGTGGACTTGGAGGGATGGAGGATTTATTCGTGAAAATTGCCCAGGTAGAAGATTGGCATTTGCTGATCCCAAAGTGTCATTTCCTGAGAGCATCCCTTAATTGAAGCTAGATCACAGAGGGAGGCAATATCCGATCATTCAGAAATGTTACTTCATATTCAGGATACAACTAGCATATTAGACAGCATTCCAGAGGAAAATATATTAAACTTCAAGTGATAAAGCAGGAATCGGATAAAAACAGACGGCTGTAATTTTGCTTTTATTGTGTGTCTTCCACAGGCAGAATATTGCTGTCACTCAAAAACAGGAAAAAAAAAAGACAGCAAGCTGCACAGATCCCTCATTATATTTAGCCATGTAATTGGGGAATGACTGTTAGTTTCTGTTAACCTTGAAAAAAGAGGGGTTTTCTTAGAGAGAGACCGTGGCCAGCGTGGGAGGCAGGAGGACCTGGCCATGGCTACTCTGTGTTGTGGATGAGCAGACTGGGAATGTGGCTGTTTCCTCAATTACCTCCTTGGGAAGTGGGTGGGACTCTGCCAAGGTGATCCTGGCCCACGCCAGTGTGGGCACCTGGCCTCTCCTCCCGAGCTATTTCCATCCTCTGCATCAGTTAACCTGGAATGACCCAGAGCTGGAGCTCCTCAGTGCATCATTTCAGCTCCAATCCAGAGCCAGTGCTGGATTCAAGGCCCTTCCCTGCAGCATTAGGACACTGGAGCAGGTTCCCCAGGGCAGCGAGGCTGAGCTCCACCAGTGTTGGGACAAGGGTGGGATGGTTGGAGTGTCCATGGGACTCCATGATCCTTGTGGTCCCTTCCTACTCAGCATATTCTGTGATTCTATTTCTGGTTGCTTGTAGCACAAGGACTTGAGACCAAATCCTCTCGAGCTGGAGCTCACATGTGTGAGTTCAGTGACCTCTTGCTTGATTTACCTCATGGCAGGGGGTTTTTGGCCATTCGTTCTGGCCTCAGAGGTGTCTGTCACGTGCCAAAAACTTGCATTTATCATCTGAGTTGGAGCCATTGGCATCCATGGAAGTAGGCATGGTTTCTGTACTTTCAGGTTTCCTGGGAACTGTGCCTTATTAATTCATGTCTTTAATAGCCAGCAATGGAAAGTGCTTTTTAAAGCAAAAATATAGTTGTTGTATTGAAGGGCTATCATCATTTTGGATCTTTTAGTCTGGCACTAATAACTGTAACTTACTGCATTCATTTTTTGGAGGGAGGCTTAAAATAACTTTTTAAAATGTATTAATATTGTACTTGTTGAAATATAAAATAGACCTGGAGATTTTAATTTAGTATTGGCTCCATCAACAAAAGCAATCTGAATTTGTGGATGGGAATTCATACTGGAAGTAGTTTTCTTTACATTTTTTACGTAATTGGAGTAGCACTCTGTGCTTCAACTGAATGTGGTAATTTTAGTGGTTGATTGCATAGCAAAGTAAACCTGAATAGCTGGGCTTTATTATGCAAGAATTCCAGAATGTCAGAAAGAAAATTAAATTACCTCCATATCTTACAACCCTGTGTAAATTGTCTTCACAGTGAGGCAGGGAGAGTGCCCAGAGCACAGGGGGATGTTGTGTTGAGGGTCACTGGTTCTGTGGCTCTCAGTGCAGAGCTGATCCCTCCGCCTGACCTGCACAGGGAGTACTGGAATCACAGAATCCCAGGGTGGGGTGGGTTGGGAGGGACCTCAAAGCTCATCTCATTCCACCCCCTGCCATGGGCAGGGACACCTTCCACTGTCCCAGGTGGCTCCAACCTGGCCTTGGACACTCCCAGGAATGAAGCAGCCACTGCTTCTCTGGGCACCCTGTGCCAGGGCCTCCCCACCCTCACAGGGAGGAATTCCTTCCCAATATCCCGTCTATCCCTGCCCTCTGGCAGTGAGAAGACATTTCCCCTTGTCCTGTCACTCCAGGTCTTTGTCCAAAGTCTTTCTCCACCTCTCTTGGAACCCCTTTATGCCCAGGAAGGGGCTCCAAGGTGTCCCTGGAACCTTCAGGCGGAACACCCCCAGCTCTCCCAGCCTGGCTCCAGAGCAGAGGGGCTCCAGCCCTTGGACCATCTCCGTGGCCTCCTCTGGGCTCACTCCAGCAGCTCCACATCCTTCAGCTGTTGGATCCCAGAGCTGGAGGCAGCTCTGCAGATGGGAAACAATCACCTCCCTGTGCCTCCTTGAAGAAATCCCTGTGCCAGAGCTTGGCAGCACGGGAGAGGTTACAGGTTGGCACCAGGGTTTGCAGAGCAATTGCTGGCTTGGAGGACCAGTCCCTGTCCAGGAAGGACCAGTCCCTGTCCAGGAAGGACCAATCAGTGTTTGGGAAGGGCCCGTCACTCTCTGGGAGTCGCTGCAGCGATGCCAACTCTGCAATGAGAGGTTCTGCCTTTGCTGGTGTCTCACGTCCCTTCATTGTTGTTCCTCCACAGCTCTAACACAGAATCATTGCCTTTCTTTTTGTCGGCTGACCAATGGTTTTTTATTTCCGTAGCTTGTCCCGCGGGGTTTTGGGGCCCTGATTGCTTTCATTCCTGCAACTGCCACAACGGAGCTGTGTGCAGCCCCTCGGATGGAGAGTGTCGATGCAGCCACGGCTGGACGGGGCTCTACTGCACTCAGCGTAAGCCTTGCAGGGACAGGGAATCTGTCAAAGGATGTGCTGCTACCTCGTGCCTCTTCCAAGTATTGCAGTCTTCCCTCTAAATCCGCCTGCTCCTTCCTGGGGATAACCTCACATCACCCCGAACAAAATAGCTCTGGAGCTTGCCATGGGTTTGGATGCCTTTAAGTGAGGGGCAAATCATTTAGATTATTAAATTTGCACAGCCCTGCTTGGTAAGGCCCCAGTATATGGGGTCTGCTTTAGGAAAATGGGATTTCTCATCCTGCTGCCAAATTACCAGCACTATACGAAGAGGAGATCCAAGCCTGGTGAGCCTTTTAAGAAGGGTCTTTCACTTGCAAGTAATTGATTGATCTCTAGTCTTTCAGAGAGTTTCTGTTTAGCAACTTCTTTCCCTTCTTGAAAATGTAGCTTGTGTAGATGGGTCAAGTTTTCATTCTTCTGGAACACTTAAGAGGCAATTCTGTAAGAGATGAGGAACATTACTTCAGGAAAATTGGCTGTCATAGTATCTCTGCATTTAGATGATCAAATAAATGTTATTAAATATACAGAGGCTGAAAATCCATAGGTTTATAAGCCCACAAATTTTGTGCTGATAACGCATCTTGGGTTTGGGTTTCAGCTCATTTCTTCGTTTTTCCTTATTCCGATTCCTGAAAGGTTGCCCAGCTGCTTTTTATGGAAAGAACTGTGCCAACGTGTGCCAGTGTCAGAACGGAGCTGACTGTGACCACATCACTGGCCAGTGCACCTGCAGGACTGGCTTCACAGGCAAACAGTGTGAGCAGAGTGAGTACCAACAGCACCCCACTTTTCTGTTCCTCTTGGCAGGGGATGTGTTTCAGAATTCCTTGCACAAATAGGTGTTGATGTCACCAAGGCAGTGACCCCAGGCACCTTGTATAATCCACGGGGAGGAGAGGGTATCTCTGGTCTAAGCATAAAGAAATACAGGGAATCCTCTGCAAATTGGGCCCAGGCTAAAGTTAGGTGAGAGAAAGGAAGTCACTGCTCTCAGTGCTGACTGGATGGGACCTTCCCAAACAACTTGTACCTAAATATAATAGAAAACCAGCCCTAAAGCTGCATCGTGCCGTGTTGGTGCTGTTGAGAGCAGCAGGTTTCCTGAGGCACGAAGGAAGACAGAAGGGTTAAAAGAAAGAAGTCCTTTCTGCTCTCTGCTTTCCAAGGACAATCGGGGCTTTCCTACATAAATTGTTGTGCTATAGATGTGGAGCACATGAAGATTTATCTTTACAGTGAAACCAGATCAAAGGAAAATGTTGTTTGCCATTTTGGGAAGGGTCTGTGTTTAGCTTGAGCAGTGGGCAAGTGTTTAACCATGAGCTCCAGTTACCTCACGAGGGATCTGCCACATTTTACTGGAATTGTTGTCCATGTCCCTCTGGCATTTTTAGCAGGCCGTGCCAAATGGCTTCTTCAAAGAAGAGGGAATGAGGGCAGTGGGAACTGGGTGTGCTGTAGCTGAGCAATTACTCGTTTGTCCAGTTGTAGTAAATCACAAGAAAATCCTCACACACTTCCTCGGGTTGTGAATGCAACATGAGATCCATCTCACCAAGGCATTCCTAACACAGTAAACGCTCCTGCTGGATTTGCAGGGGAAGGCTCCTTAGCTGGAGCTTGCTGCAAAGATCTCTCTGGAAGCATTTGTATATGTAACTGAATTCATAAACACCTTTTTGCTCACCAGGTGAGTATTTCAGGATCCTATTTGTGTGTTCGTGGAGCACCACTGTGACTCTGTCAGTGGCCAACTTACTGTGAATTTGGGTACTGCCTTACTGCAACCATCATCAAAATAGGAAACCCAGATTCCCACAGTAAAACCGCACAACAGCACATTTTATACAAGGAGCTTCTTTTTAATTTGACCTCTGTAAAAGCCCGAGGCTTTCTTTTCTATCCAAACTATGAATGTGTTTGCTTATTTGTTTTTCTACTGTCTAATCTAAAAGAATCTCTTCATTAAGACTCCTTCCTTCTCCAGATCCTGCTGAATGGGCAGTCACACTGCATTGCAGATGAAATGCCTAATTGCAGGCGTCCTTTCTGTGGTGCAGTCCCAAAATTTAGGCCTTACTCATTTTAAGTAAGCTACAGGTTAATATAAGAATGAGCATTAATTGTATTAATTTAATTTTTTTTCCTTGTTGGAGGACCGTCAGATGAAAGAAAGAGATGCAACTTTAATACACACCGCAGATCACACAGACACTGGCTACTGCTCATTCCTGATATTAAATTTGGGCTACTAGAAACTACTTAGAGACTGATGCTGGGGAGGTGTCTCATGCTGTGCAGAACATTTGCAGTGGCACACAAGGAGTCACATCTTTAGCAAACAAGATATATTCTATAGTATCCCAGCAAGTGTGAATGCTTTCAGTAATGCTGCTTCTCCATGGAAATAAGTGGGACGTGTCAGACATTGTTTCTTGCCATTTATTATTGAGTAATGCCTCCAGAAGTACAGTCAGCTGCCTCCAGATTTATTGTAATAGCCCATCATGGTAATTGTGTGAATAAATTTCTCAGCTGGACGTTCAGTCATTTTGTCTCTGAGAGAAATACAGAGACAGGAAGGAATTCTTTCTGTATTAGGAATCCCGGTACAGAATCCAAGCGAATCAAACCGTTTGGATGCTCAGTTCTGTAATTCCACCTACAATGTTCTGTTCACCTCCTGGCACCGGTAGGGATGAGTAGGAAAGCACGTGGGATTTGTTTGGTGAAAGTCTACTGGGTTCATGTAAAGGTTCATTAAAACTTTACTTTGCAACTGCCCTCATGGAAAAAAAAATACGTAAGATGGTGGAGAATGCCAAGCTCTTTCAAGATGTGTTTAAAGCTTCTGAGCTCATGCTCCGTTAAATTCTTAACATTTGTAATATATATCAAGCCTTTTAAAGTCTGTACCTGTTATTGATTTCATCCTTGTGAAGTCTTGTATGACTTACTCAGAAAGTTACAGCTTAATAAGTAATAAACTGTACATGAAATACATTGATCTTCTGCTTGAGAATAATAATAATAATTATCATCTAATATTTGAGTGTTATCCTAGAGACCCCAAAACAAGGGAGACTTTTCTACTGGATTTTCCTTTCCCCTTCCTGAATACACCATAATTCTTCCCAATGTTTGGTTTTGGTTTTTTTTTTTGGCTTCCCAGAGTGCTCCCCAGGAACGTTTGGTTATGGCTGCAAACAACTGTGTGAGTGCATGAATAATGCCACGTGTGACCATGTCACAGGGACCTGCTACTGCAGCCCAGGCTTCAAAGGGATCCGCTGTGATCAAGGTACGGTGGAATTCCATCTGTAAAATCCCCCTCCCTTCTCTCTTTCTCTCTCTCTCTCCCTCTCCATTGATGTACTTGCTTTAAAAACCCAGTTTTCCCAAAATGAAATGCACGATCCAATTTACGGTGTGTTATGAATTACTTTTAACAGCGGCTCTTATGATGGAAGAATTAAACCCCTATACTAAAATTAGCCCTGCTCTTGGATCAGAGAGGCACTCAGTGGGAGCAATCATTGGAATTATTATTCTCCTTCTAATTATTATGGTCTTGCTGGCACTGTTTGTGTGGTATCGACGGAAACAGAAGGAGAAGGGCCATGACATGCCAAGTGTATCTTACACTCCAGCCATGAGGATGACTAATACAGATTACTCACTTTCTGGTAAGGGTCTTTTTATGTTAATCAAATACAGACTCGTGTTCCTGTATGTTGGGGAAATACAAGTTTCTGTGATGTGTAACATGTTGTTGAGCCTCAGAAATAATGACACTTCTGTCCTTCCCTGAGTATCCTGATCTTTGAAAACCTAACAAGGACAGGAGAGCAAATAGAACTTCAAACTGATTTCAGCTGCCTTATATGTGGAAGTTGACTTAGCGTGATACAAAATATACCCAGACAAGAAATATGCTGCATGGATTTAAGTCACCTGCATTCCTATTGCAGGCAGAGGAGTTTTCCCTTTGTGAAACCTTGGGAAGCCTTTTTTTTTCCCTTGAGGAATGGGATGGGACTGGGTCAATCGCAAGGTGTTGGTTTTGTCTGTGTTGCAGTTTGTGATTTGAGGTGTCCTGTTCATTGTCACTCTCTGCTCTGTGCAGACCTGTCCCTGTCATCTGAACAGCTGGTGTGAATTTTCTTCCCAGGAGCTGATGAAAGCAGGAGAGAGGAAAGGGAAAGGAAGGGTCAAAGCATTCCTCTTTCTGTCTGTCTTCTGCTACTGCTGTGGAGGACAGATTTTCATGACAGATTGGCTAAATTTTGGAGGATTTGATCTGCTTTTCAACACCATCACTCTTCTTCATTCCTCTCTGGACAATATGAGGGAGGATGCCAGGCAGGAGATGGCTTTACCTCCTTCTGGTTTCCTCTGATCTGTCTCTAGTGGGGATCTCCTCACTAGGGTTTGCTGCCCTCTGACTTCTTCTCTTCCCTTTAAATGGCTGAAACTGCAAGTCCAAGTGAATGCAAGCCCCTGAAAAAGGCAGAGGTTGGCCTGGCAGTTCTGCTTCTCTGCGCCTGCAGTGCCTCTTTGCTTTCTAGTGTAAGTAGATGGCAGCCATTGGCATCTGTCTCAGGGTGGCATGGTGGAACCTTCCTTCTGGACTTCCCTTCCAGGATGTTCCTGGAAAGAGCCTCTCCCATCAAGCCAACAATTGCATTGCCTGAAATTTAATCATAAATCTTCTCTCATGACACTGTGACGTCAGTCCTCATGGCAGGGACATGGTTTCCTGTGATGTCACATCCCACATTGACCAAATTCATACCTAGAGCACTCAGGTGTACACTAGAGCATTCCTTCTTCTGACACCTACAACACAGGGGGAAAGTCATCCTTGGATTTCCTTGCATTCCTTCTCATGTTTGAATTTTAGCTTTGCTGGCTCTTGCTTCAGCTGCCCATTTGGGTTAGAAATAGATGACAGCGTTGACAGAGAGGGTTCATCTAAGCCTCAACTAATTGCCAGCACAACTTGACCTGAAATTTGTCATTTCAACATCATTTGAAGAGCCAGACCATGAACATTGTGTGCCAAAGACCACTTGTGGCACATCTCCACAGGCTGCGAGTTCCCCGAGGGCAGACCACAGCCACTGTCATGGAACAATGTCCTGAACTTCTCAGTGATCCAGTTCTGTCATATTGGCACCTTCTCTCTCTGTGTACAAAGCCTGCTCCACCTCATTTATCTCTGTGCTTCTCTGGCTAATGGGTGTGTAACCCAGGGTGCTTGAGAGCCACAGCGTAGAGATTTCAAAGTGAGGAGAAGAGCTACTGAGCTGCTCCTCTCAAACAAGGGAACAAAAATCTCTCACTTGTTTGTTCTCCATATTTTGCTGTGAATGGAAACTTACCAGTGAACCCGATGGTGTCCCAATCTCACACTTTGCAAGAAGTCTGAAAAAAGGCTAATGCTGGGAAAGGACTCTCTCATCCTGGAAAGTTAACACAGCCAGATGAGTTTCCTCCTCAGGAACGGAGAGAAAGCCATGATGTGTGAAGGTGTTGGTAGCCCAGGACTGTCCTTGGGCATTGTCTTTTTGGGCATTGATTTGCCCTCTAAAATGTTCTTCACATTCCTCTCAGGTGCAGCCACCTATCCCAGATCTCCTGATGCCACGTGATACTGAAAGCCATGAGGGGAAAAAAAATATTTTAGGGATGGCTGTATTCCTGGATACATCCTAAATATGTAAGGGATCACATCCTTCAGCTGCACTGAGCCTGGGATCTCCTCTGGTCTGTGGGCAGTGACAGGGAGGTTGGCTTTGCTCCTCTGTGTCAGCTCAGCTTGTGACAACCATGAAGTACCAGGTTCTCACAATCCCAACCAGCACCAGGTCAGTGGTATGGATTGGGCTTTTCTAGGAAGAATCTGGATAATGGTTTGTTCCTGTTCCTCTCAGTCACTGCTGAAGAGACTGAGCCTTTTCTGGGCCCTTTTCTCTCTTCTTTCTTTGTGCAGTCTGTGCAGCCCTTGTAGCAGTAGAAATTTTATCGCTCAGGCAGCTGCAGTGGAGTGGGGTCAACCATCTCTTTCTGGAGGTCACAAGAACAGTTTTCTTCCTCCTCCCCCTCGGAAAACTCTGCCATCTGAGCTTGCAGAGGAAGACTAAGAAGTTGGAAACACACTGCTCCATCTTCACCTCATTATGACCTCCCTGCAGGCATCAGCATTGTTTCAAGTTCTGGTCTTTGTTTTAGAAGGGCATTTACAAACTCTAGACAAGGACTTCTGAGAGCTCCCTGCCAAATTCTGCCTGTCTTCCAGTACATTCTCCTCCTGAGGCTTTCACCCATCAGTAACAACCATCCCAGCTTTGCCCTTACCAATCCTGCTTCACCTCCACAGAGCAGAGAGCCAGGAAAAGGTGCTGAAGAGCATCTTCCTCATCAGGAAATGGGGAGGTGGATGGTGAGACATGGTCACAGAAGTATCTGGATGGCAGAACATGTGTGTGTCTGAGTGCAGGTGTGCTTTGCAGAGGCTGCTGAAGGACAGTAGCACCATTACGGAGAGGAAACAGGGATTCCAACCTTCACCTGGAGGTCTGTACTTGGATTAAGGGCAGAATACTATGCAGATGAACTTGCCCAATGAATATAATCCCACATAAACTCGTGTACTTTGGCAGGAGTTCCACCTGGATGGCTGCAGTACCCAGCTCTCTGTGGGTTGTTACATTAATGTTCTCCTGAATCACAAATTGTTATTTTGCCTGTTTATTCTCATTTGGGTAATGGTGCAGTTCTTTCAGAGTAGAGTCACATCCACAGACCCCAAGCTCCTGGAGGCAGCAGTTTCTTCCAGCACATTAATTTATTTCTGGAGGATGTTTTTTTGTCTTTGTCCTCAGCTCTTCTGAGGCTGATAATCCCTGCATATGTGTGAGAGAGATTATAAGGAAGGGGAGCCCCCTGGGCAGCCCTTGGACTCTTTTGCATTTGTGGATGAAGGATGTGGCAGCAAAACACACAGTCTGCCCAGCAGCCAAAGGAAAAGAAAACCACCCATGCTGGGAGAGCTTATCCCCAGCACATGGATCTGAGAGCAGACTTTCCCAAATAAGCCTGAAGTCAAAGTGGTGCTCCCCAGCATGAAAACAGTGCATTGCATCCAAAAAAGATTTTAAAGTGCAGGTTGTTTAGTTCAAGGAGATGGGGACAGAAGGGAAAATTGTGTGGCAGTGCTGGAGAACAACAAGATTTCCTATCAGAACTTTCACAATGACTTGGGCATGGGTTGAAGTGATGTTTGATGCCTTCTCAAGGTCTTAACAAACTTTCTGGTATGGGTGAATCCTGTGCTGTGAGTCAAGAGCTAAGCAGAGCTTGATAAAAATAAAGCATCGTGAAGCCTAGACAAGACACTTCCAGAAATGATCTGCAGTTGATGTGTGGTGGGAGGTGACAGAGTGAACCCTCCTTGCTTGGAGTCTTTAGCCGTCTCACTGACACTGCCTGGGCGGAGAGGACCCACACAATGCAGGAAGCAGCTGAGCAGCCTGGGTTTGTAGTCACTGCAGTGCTCACTCATTCCCTTTTTGTGCCCAGTTTCCACACCACTGTCCTGCAGGGTGGGGACTGGTGCTCCTCCCTGTGTCACCCCATGGCCTGGGCCTGGAGCAGGAGCTCAGTCACATCATGAACCTTCATCCAGACCTCACTGGGCTTCCTCTGGAGCAACCTCATGGCAGGATCTGCCATCATCTGTCCCTTCACAGGTCTGAACTCCCCATGGTAACATTAACATAAACCTTGGGGCTATTTTTGTTTTGTTTTTATTTAAATAATTGCCAATTAGGCACTTAAGTCTTTCCTTACTGTTAAGAGGGGAATAAAATTCTCACCTTGGGGAAGAGAGGGGATTTTCTGTGGGTTGTTTTCTTTTATTGGGTTTTTAAGCAGGGCTAGCATTAGATTTGAATTTGATTGAATATTTCCAGCCAGCAGTTACAAGAGCTTCATGAATAAATGTGTAGAAAATGGACTGTGCTATCAAGGTAAATCAGCCTGGGTGGGTACTTAAGTATCGACCAAATGGAACTGTGTAGAGGGAGTAATTCTGAGGACAGGATGGGGAAGAGAAGGGTTTTTGTGATGTGTAGGAGCTCAGGGTCATTAATTCAACACTGTGCTAAGTAGCAGGGCAGTCTGGTAGGCTTTTATTGCTGCTCATTTTGGGTGCAGAAAACAAGCCACGGCCAGATAAGCTGGGGGGGAACTTGTAATGTGTCTGCTGGTCCTTGCCCTCAGCTGAGCGAGGACAGGATGGATGAGGGGTGGGACAGGCACAGCTGGAGTGACTCAGCCATCAACACTCACCTACAGCAGGAGGACACGGATCCAGGTGTCCCTGTTTACCTGGGGCCGCAGGCTGGGAGGAGGGGGATGAACCCTCTGGGGGCTGTGTGTGTGAGCTGTGTGTGTGGTGGGCACACCCTGATGCCACGGGTGGGTTCCAGCCCCAGTTCTCACTGGGAAATCCCAAGAGGTACGTGTCCTGTGTTAATTTGATTGCAAATGCCACAGAGTTGTAGCTGGGGGGGATGGCAGAGCCCTGGCAGCCTGGCTGGAAGACTTTAGCTCTGGAATCACATCCTGCTCTACCTCGTTAGCAACAACCCAGGAAAACAACCAAGACTCAAAGGCTCTGCACTTACCAGGAACCAGAGGTGACCTGGAAAATCCCTTGGGCTGCTCCAGAAGTGCTCGGTCAGATCTGCACGTGGAGGAGCAGCTTCCCCTGAGCCCTGTGCCACAGCCCTTATGTAAGGGACACCCACTGCCTTCCAACAGGGCATTCTGCAGCAAATCAAAGCTAAATCTAGATCTCCACAAGATGTCAGCAGAGCAAAGTGCATGTTCAGAGTAAGGCAAGGAGAGAGGGGTGATGGTGGCTGGGAACCCCCTCAGTGCCAGCCAGGTCCTGCCTCACCCATCACTGCCAACCCTCAGTAAAGATGGGACGGGTTCCAGCAGCCGCTTCATCGCCTTTTCCACATGAAGGTGTTCCCTGTGACCCATCTCTCTGCCTACAGTGTGAGCCCGTGATTTATTAAAACCCATTCATTTGCTTCTCACAGGGCTTTGTTGTTCAAATGGTGCTGCTCCAGTCTAAATTTTCCATCCTTTCTTCTGGTGGTGCTTTGAAATATTTGTCCATTTGTTATGCAGCTGGAACCAGATTGGGATTGATGTTTTCATTAGATCTGCCAGTACGAATATGATGCCTTTCTTGGTAAATTATTTCGTCTGGGTAAATGTGTTTGTAAGTTAAATGGAGGAAATAGATAAAACATCTCTGAGCATAACAATGTAACTGCCCAGGTTTGCCTTGCAGGGCTCCAGGTTTCTTCTCTGCACAAAATGTAAAATGTTTTGGGCTCCTTGGTGCAGTTATAGCACCTTGATTCCTAACATTAACTGCCTTTTTTTGATAACAAAAAGGTTTCATTTGTTTCATAACTACAGGTGTTATTCTGCTCAGTGGCTCTTACAGGGTTTAAACTGAGGGAGCAGCCGTGTTGCAGCCCCTGCATTTCCCAAGGTTTGCATTTCCTCCCTCACCTGCAAAGCACCTGCACTGTCAGGAATGGCTTTTTTTAACATCATCAAAAGATGACACTGCGTTAATTAAATATTTTGCTTTTTTCTCCTGTCATTAATGCTGATGGTCAAGAACATCACACCGTGGTAATGCAGGACAGGTTGTACCTGCAGATGTTTTGCAACACCCAGAGCTCTAACCAAGATTTCTAACCCAGGCTGTCTGTACCGCGTGTTCAGTTTCTTAAGACTTGTTTTGGCTTCCAAAGTATTTTGTGATGGCTTGTTTTCTTCCCAGATATATCTCAAGGTAGCAGCAGTGTACACTGCTTTTCCAATCCAAGCTACCACACTCTCTCATGTGGTGTGACCTCACGCTTCTTTCCCAGTAATCTGGATGGAAACAGCTCCAGTAAGGTAGATATTACCCCACCCCACTGTAGCAATGTTCTTATCAGTTCAAGGAAATCAACCCAAGCAATGTCTGTTGGATCCTGCCAGCTTTATTTAAAACTCCAGGGTAGCATTCCTGGCACCTCAGGCACAGAAAGGTCGGCTTTTCCCTCCCTGTGTCTTCCCAGTCTCTGGGAATGGTAACTGGAGCCTCAGCACATGCCTGTCTGGGTCAGCAGGGCTTGGTGTCTTGGCAACTTCAAGGGATGTTTGCTTCTCAGGAGAGATAAATAAGCAGATAAATATAATTACTCATTAATGTAGCACAAGTAGATCAGTGAAGCATTAGGTCAGTAATCTCATGGTGCTGCTTCATTGTTGCCCAGACCAGCAGACACACAAATTCCCTGCTGACACAGACAGGCAGAGAGGTGCAAGAAGGTTCCTGGGGTGCTTCTGAGCGCTGTTCTGACTCACCCAGGGACATTCTGGGAGCTCTGCTGTCACTCCTGGCTCTCCAGAGGAGCTGTTCCAGGAGTACCTTCCTTATCACAGGTTGCTAATGATTCCCTCAGACCGTTCAGGGACAACACGGACTCAATTCACCACTTGAACAGCAGATTTAGATTTGGTGAATGGTTAAACAGCTCTTCCTTTGGAGCCTTAATAAACCAAGGTGGGGCAAAGCATAGGGAGCTGGGGAAAAATGGAAATGGAATTGATTTCATCAAGGCTGTCAGCTTTAAAAATGATGGTACTTACAGGCTCTATCACCTTAATCCAAATGTACCTACTCACTGGAACGAGATTAATGCAAAAAAAAGACAGTATTGTACAAGACAGGCAAAAATATCTCTACATGTACTCCTGTAAGTCATTTCTTGGTTATTAAAAGAAAAATCTCATTAAAATGTAATAAAAAGGCTGGCTCCAGAGATTTCTCAAAGAAATATTTAGACAGATGTGTAAATATGTTTTCTGATGTGGATGGTCCCCTTGCATCACGCATTTTCGCTCTCCAAATTGAAAGTGCAAACACTCATAATGTCAAATTTGGGATGAGTGTCCATCTGGACCACTAATCCTGCTGCAGAAATTCAAATGAATTCAGAAAAGGTCAAAGCCAGCACCTATCCTGCATTCCCAGCCTGCAGGGCCATCTTCCCACAGAACTACTTCCAATATTAAGCTGCTGGAAAGGTTTGAGCACCAAGTGATTGGGTTTAGCCTGGAGGCCGCTCCCTCTGCTGCAGCACTGGCTGCCCACAGTCCGGCAGCGGGTTGGCCTGATAGTGACTGAAAGAAAAACCAATATATCTGGTATTTTTGGGGCGTTTATCACAATATATGGGCTGATATTTCCTTTAGATCCCCACCGTTAACGGGAGTGCTTTGCAGCCCTGAGTAGCTGAGGATGGCCAAGGCTGTGCTTTGTCTGTCTGCAGCTCTGCAGCCAAGTGAGACAAAGCAGCACATAAAGCCCTCCTGGCTGCCTCAGCCAGTTCATTTCCAAATCAGTTTGCCTGGTGCCATTCCCCCTTTCTGCAGAGAGATGTGCACAAGTTGTACTTGGAGGATTCATTTCTTTATAGTGCCAGCTGGGGTCATAGAGGAACCGGCACAGATGCAAAATGAAAAAAAAAAAAAAAAAGGCAGAAGAATCTCTGAAGTGCTGAGCCAGAGCCCTGGATGTGTTATCCTCCCTCCCTGTGCTCCAGGGAGATCAGGCCTTGAGGCAGTGGACTGGAACCATTCCTCTCACTCCTCGGAGTGGCAGCTTGGGCCAAGAACAGCGGCCGGACATGGGAGATGCATCCCTGCCCCAGTTTGAGGAAGGTTTTCTCTCATGTGCTCCTCCTGCTCCTCTTGTCCTCTTCTCTCTTTGTGTCTCATTTTGCCTCTTCTCCCCTCTTCCCTTGGTGCTCTCTCCATTCTATTATCTTTTTTTCCCCTCATATCCCATTCCCTGTCCTCTTTTCTCCCCCAAGTCTACATCTGTCATTCCTCTTTTCTTTCCTGCTCTCCTCTCCCAGTTCCAGGCTCCAGGGCTCCCAGCACAGCTGGGATGCTGTGGCTGTTTGCTGCTGTTCTCACAGTGGGAGGGTGAGGGTGGCTGAAGGCAGGAGCTGAGGGGCTCAGCACCGCCCTGGGGGTCTCAGTTTGGGAGATGGCTCTGTCTGCACAGGATGGGAGCAGTGCCAAGCTTCCCACATCCCTCCCAGGGCAGGGGGATGGTACCTCACCTCCTTGTTTCCCTCAGCCAGACAGACATTTGGCCACTGCTCAGGACCCTGCACACGTCCTGAAGGTAAATCACTGAAGCTGCTGGGAGACAAATACAAGTGGAGGCATTAAAATCCATGGGGCCGGGTGGTTGTGCCAGTGGAGCACAGACTGGAACACAGGCAGGAGAAAAACAAGTGGGAGGACAAGGGGGAGCGTTTGAGAAGAGACTAAAAAAAGGCTTGGCTTCTTTTATCTGGCCAAATGAATGCTGAGGGGGAGCATGATTGCCATCTATAAATACAGCAAGGTAAACACGAGGAGGGAGGAGAGCTATTGAAGTGAGATGACAGCCTTGGCACAAGAACAAATGAGGATGAACTGGCCATGAGTGCATCGAAGCTGGAAATTAGATTTCTAGCATCAGATCAGTGAGATTTTGGAATAGCTTCCCAGGAAGACTAATGGGACAAAGAAATCTGATTACTGTTAAAATGGAGCTTGATCAGCTATCTAAGGGATGATGTGCCTGGGTGTTTGCAGTGAAAGGCAGCAGGGCTCAGGGACTCTGTGATCAAAGCCCTTCCAGGCCTCTTTTCCTAAACCCTGTTCCAGCTGCCAGCAGGAGCTTGTAGGGCTGAGCTTTGTCTCTGGGCAAGGTCCAGGAGGAGGGATCTGCATCCCAGTGCACATTTTTAACCACCAGCACCTTGCACATGTGAGTGAGTTTGCCCAGTTAGTTTGGGCGAAACCTTGGCACTGTTGGAGTCAAGAGATATTTTACTGTCAGCTCAAGTTAAGCCAAAACTTGACCTTTGCTTCCAAGTGGGTTTGGCCTTTTTTCTAATGTCACGTTCAGTAGCAGTTAGTAAGGATGCTGCAAGTTCCCAAGGAGTATCAGATAGGAACTCAAGTGAAGTTGTGCCACAGAATTACTGCACCAGAATTTTCCAAAGCAGATAAATGGAGATTCACATCCTCCCCCATACCTGTGTCTGCACAACTGAGCTCTCACTGAGCTAAAAAACAGGTCTTAGATACTGAGGACCAGGTTTTTATTTGAGTTTTTGAATTGTGCGTTAAAGTAGGGATATATATCTCACTTTTACTGAACTCTGCAAAGGTTGTGAAGAATCCCCTGCGTAAAGCCTGGGGCTGCTGCGCTGGTCACAGGCAAAGGGAGGATTCTCACCTTGAGCTTTTGCAAAGCTCATAATTCCACCCTCACCCCCTTCCAGCACTGCAGCTCGAGTCCAGGTGTTGCTGGTTTCTACAGACATCATAAAAATCAATTGCTATTAGATGTCCTGAATTTTTAAAGCCAGCAGTTTCACATCTATTAAATGAAGTTCTAAATTCTACCACCAAAGACTTCACATAAAATTAGAAACTGCAAAACAGGGGTCACTGGAAATGGTCTGACTGGATGTCACCCAGCTCATAAAAAGGAATTCAGCCACAGACAGCATCATTAAAGTCCCTTGGACTAAGACTTGCCCAAGGAAAAGGAAGGCTGCAAAAAAACCACGGAATGGCTGCAGGATGGGCTTGGGCCATGGAAATCTGAAGCCAAGAGTCGGGGAAATAAATGGCAAAGCTCTTATTGATTGTTCTCCTGGAGGATAAAGACATGATGGAGCTCCTGCCAGCACTTCTTTGCCTAATCACCACGGACTTAAAAAAACCTGGGCAGTGACAAATGGCTGGTGGCGATCAGGTGGCCGCTGTCATCTCTCCAGCTATTTCAGCCAGGCAGATAATGACTTTGCTTTGCTCATGCTGGTATCTCGTTGATCTTAAAGGAAGAGTTGCCAGATACGAGGTAGTTATAACCAAATGGCTAAAATTACCAGCTTGGAATTTTAATGGTCGAGTTTACTATGAAGGATTTCTTCCTTCAGAAAAGCAATTTTGCTTCACACTAAAATTTGAAGTATTTTTCTATCTAAAAAATATAAAAAAGTTAACGAATTATAGTGTGTTAAGAAATGGTAGTAGCACAAAGAGACAGCTATAATCACATTTCATCCTAATTGCTGCATTCAGAAAAACTCAGAAATGTCCTCAAATCATTTCATTAAAAAAAATCAATTCTAGCCTGTAGCTCTTCATGCCAAATTTTAGGTTTGTGAGCTGATTTATAAATCCTGCGAACCCACAGCTTTTAATAGAAACCCCCAAGACTTTAATAAACGTGCTCTCAGTGGTGCAGCTGGGTTGAAAAATCAGCGTTTGTGTTCTGGCTGCAAGTTTGGAGGTGAAGAACTGATGTCGGTGCGATGGGTTCCTCCCTCAGTGCCCACACTCCGAACCGATCTGCCCCTCATCCCCTTGCCCCTGCTGTTGTGTGACAGCCCCAAGTCTCCACACGTGTGTCTCCTCCCTGTGTTTCCTTTCCCACTTTTGGGGGAGCACAGGGAATTGCAGAATGACAAAGGGATGAGCCCTGTGCTGTCCGTGCCGGGACGGGGATGTGCAGTCCCAGCCAGGGCCTTGGGCAGTCACTGCTCTGGAAATCCTGCAGACAAGCAGCTTTGTCGGCTGTGTCCGTGCTCTGGGCATGGCCTTGAGCAGAGTGGCTGGTGCAGAGGTGCCTGATGAGCTGGTGAATATGGACAGAAAAGGAGAAGGAGCAGGAGGAGGCCTGGGCACAGCGGTCCCTGCGCTCTGGGGCTGTGTGGTGATGGAGTCATGGCCTGCGGGGCCTCAGGGGCCCATGAGGGACTGTGGGGATTATCTGGATACACTTCCCCCTCCGCACAGGGGACAACCCACCCCAGTTAATGCTCTGTCCAAGGTCAGTGCTGGTGGCTCAGCAGTGGAGTGTCCTTCAGCCAGAGCTTGGTTTGGAGGGATTTGAAATGGGCTCCTGGGCTGGTGGCACCACATGAAGGTATTTGTGACCACACAGTCAGGGGACACGTGGGACTGCTTGTCCTGAGAGCACAGGGCCATGGCAGGATTTCCCAGGAGTGCTGGGGGACTCCAGGCTTCCTGCAGGAGCTTCAGCCGAGCCCAGGGGCAGCGGGATCCCTGCAGGCACAGGGACTACCCTGAGCGGGGTGGCTGTGGCACTGGGGGCTCTTGGAGAGGACTCTGGAGGTCACTGAAAATACCTTTGGGGTGTAGGTGCTGGATGTCACCTGGGATTTAATACATATCCCAGCATACTTCCATACATCAGTGGCTTTGGGTTGGTTTTGGTTTTTTCCCTTGAGAAAGCTAAGCAAAAATTAATGACAGATCAGGAAAAATGAAATGTTTAGTAATTTTGAACACTTTGCTTCAATATTAACCTCTGTTGAACATTTTCTTGTCAATACAATAAAACAGCAGAGCTGAGCCCTCTGAGCAGAGACAGGAGGCTTCCCAGTCTGGCAGCAGACCCAGGAGAGCAGTGATGGCTTCACTGCTTTAATTTTTCAGAAACAGGGTTGGGCTTTGCTCTTGGGCTGACACTTCCTCAGGACCAGCTGTACTTCCAGCAGCTGTGGCTTTCCAGGGAAAAACGCTGAGGTGGAGAACTCAGCAGCTTTGGCAACTACGGCAATTCCCAGACTCACCAGATCACCAGGGGGTTTGTGGTGCCCCAGGTTAGAGGAGCCTTGTACCCCCAGAAGAGCAGCCCCTCCTCTCACTGCCCACAGAGATGCTCCAACGAGCTCATTCCAGGTCCCCAAATTCCCATCCCTCTGGCTGACACTTGGTGCTGTGCTTAAGCACTATCCTGCCCAGTGGAGAATCTCCCATTCTGGAGATGGCAGAGCAATGCAGGTAGTCCCCACACCAGCAGTGGGAGAGGTGTTTTTGCAGCTGGAGCACCTGGGTGGCAGCCCTGGACTCCTCCCTTTGCTGGCAGGTGCTTTGTGCTTCGTTATTGCCCAAGTTCTTTTCCTTGAATTGAGAGAACTCGTGTTGCTGTCACATCTCTGGACACGCGATGTCTCCGCGGGTCCCGCAGTTCCAAGCAGCCCCTCCCTGCATGTGGGTTGGCTCCATCCATCTCCATCAGTTACTGTGGAGCTGCCAGCATGTCACTCCATGTCCACAGGCGTCCGAGCCATGGTAGCCAAGGAAATCCTGTATTTTCCAGCATGTTTTGTGTTCATTGCTTGGTGAAGTGACTCTCCTTTGTGATTTTCCCTAATGCTAGTGAACAAACTCATACAGAAAAAGGACTGAAATGAGAGGCCAAGGTAACACTCATCTCCCATGTTGTTCCTGACATCCTTGGGCTGTCGTCTTGGGTGGGAAGTGTCTGTTTCTTCCAGCATTAACCCATTATCATACTTTTTGAACAGCTCAGTAACAAAATCCTTGACAGAGAAACTGCAGACTGGAGACCCTACAGCTATCTGAATGAACTAGGTCAGTAATTTTTTTAACGCTTTAATCACTTTAGTCGACTCTACAGCAATTCCAGATCCAAGTCAGCCTTTCATAAAGGCATTAACAACAACGAGGAATATTGGTGTTGTCTTTGTTTCACCATCAGAATTGTCAGTGGTGAAAGATGGAGAATTAAAAATTGGGTTTTTTTACCACAAACCACAGTCTGAGGAAGCAGAGTCAATATTCATTCCAGTCTCCCTTCCAAGGTTGCTCAGTCGAATCACTATCATCTACTCCATAAATGGTTTTTTTAAGGACTAACCCAGGACATTAAAAATTCAAATTTGGGATTTTTTTTTCCTTTCATGCCTAATAAAGCTCAGCACTAAATGCTGGCATCTTGATGGAGGTGTGGAGCCTCTGTGAGAGCTGGGCTGTGAGATCCACCGTTATCTCCCGGTAAATCACACCATGGCCAGGCTTCAGGCAGTTCTGACCCACCAGACAGTGCAACCAAGCCAAGAGGGAAGTTTAATTGCCTTTTCTGAGTTTATTTTCCCTGGCTTAAGTTTTAACAGGGTTTTTAGTAGCTCTTAGCTCAAATCCTGCCCAGATGTGCTTTGGATGCTCTTTGTTTTCCTGTCTGAGCACTTGGAGTTTGGCTTGTCAGAGGGAGAAAGCATTTGCCCTTTCCTTTGCTGGGGTTACTGATATCACACTGAAAATGTGCTGCAGCTTTCAGGGGTATTGGGGGGGGGTTAAGGTCAACTGTCTCCCAGCTCACATGGCATCACATCTTGTCACCGCTCCTGGTCACACCAGGCCTCGCTCCAAAGGTCCAGCCTTCCCTGCATCAGGAAAATCACAAACCTGTCAAGCCTCGGTGCAAAACCTTCTCATCCTTAAAATCATCAGTGTTTTCTGCCGTGCAATAACCTGCAGAACTGCTCTTGTGTTTATCTGTACATGGCCTGGGGGAGGGGAAGGGCAGCGCTTCCAAATGCTTCTCAAATCAAGTTAATTTTCCTTTTACCGTTTTGCTGCTTTTTCTCTTTTTTTGCCATTATTTGCTTTATTTGTGTTTATCTTGCTGTGTCCTCAGCTCCCTGTGTGTCCTGCATTCATGCATTTTATTTTACCAGCAGAAGCGATGCCAAATATTTCTGCAGTAAGAAGTGATAAATGCTTTAGCTAAGTGGGCTCCAGCAAAACACTCAATTTTTCCCATCATATTTTGCATGCAGGATACCTTTTTCTTTCTCTTTTCACACTAATTGATGAAAATGAGATTTTTTTTCTCTTCCTGTCCAGTACCAGAATTAATGCCTGCTCATGCTGACTTTCATAACATTGAATCCTTGCTCAGATCAAGGCCATTTTTTACATGAAACTGTAAAATTCAGATTCCACCTGTGCAAATTTCAGAAAAGAAGTGAAAAATCTTCCATTTCCAATTACAAACATAAAATATTAGTGAGGCCCTGAGGTCACACAGGGGATCTTGACCTTCAAAGTGCACCGTGCATGGAGGTACCACAGTGACAGACATGTTCCACCTTCTGCTCCCACAGTCAGCCTCAGTTTTATGACACAGATGCTCCAGCTCCTGCTTTGGAAGAGCAGCCAAGCCTTGGGCAGGGCTGGATTCAGTTGAAAACAGGTGAAACAGCTTTGGACAAGTGCACAGCTCCTGTGCTGTGGGCCATGAAATGTCCTGGGGAGCAGATAACTGAGCCAGAGGTGGAGGAGAGAACTTAAAGGGAAATGGGAGAGACACGGAAGGATTTGGGATGGATGGAAACCCTCAGTTCTTCTGGTCCCCTCCTGGTTCTCAGCTGTGCCGGTGATTCCAGAGGATGGGACCAACCAGATGAGGAGCCCTGGGCTCACAGAAATGTCTGTGGGGCTGTTAGAAACTGCAAGGATGCTAAGTATGAATTACAGTTGGGGGAGAGGAAATTGTAAGAACATCCACGTGGAAATTAACACAGACACTCATCTCCTAAGCCTGCAATCATAAGGAGTTTTCTTCATTCCAGAGGATCTCCCCAGACTGCAGGTGTTTTACCTGTTCTGCAGGAGTTTGCCAGGTTCCTGTTCTTTCCAAGTGGGAAATTCAAGACAAAGCCTGTATTTTTTCTGCTGGGCTTCAGCTCTCAGGCTTTGTCAGAGCTGATGGTGGCTGTTCAGTGGAGCTGGTCTGGGGCTGACCACAGGTGATTCCCATGGATGTGGCCCTGAGACATCAGATTTTTGGGGACCCTGTGGTGTGAAGAGAGGCAGGTTTAACACCTCCCTGTGTGTCACTGCCTTCCCAAGGCAGCCCAGTCCTAGTTTCAAGGACTGGCTCGTCTTTGCAGCCTCAGTTCTCCATCTCCTGTTACAGAATTGAAATGTTTTGCCCTGGGACTGCTCTAGTCCAGTCTGCACTGAGCAGTGGCAGAGCTCAGCTTCCAGCTCCTCTGCCAAGCAATTCAAACCTCCGAAACTACAGTTCAGGAGGGGTGATGCTCGTTAGCCAGCCCAGCGGGATGCAGGCAAAAATGGTTTATTCTGGAATGTTTTTTTAGCAGCAGTCCTTGATGCAGAAACTAAAGTGTGATTTGCAGCACATCGTGAGTGACTTGAAGCTGCATTTTTTTCCAGGGGACCAAAGCCACTAAGTTTGATTCACAGCTGACTTTGCATTTTTCCCAAAGCCAAAAGATGTGGAAAAATATTTCCAGCCGAGGCTCTGATTTTACCCAGAAGATAATTTAGCCTCAAACTTAAACCTGGGCTTTCCTGAAGTGCCACATTCCTGGCCTGTTCAGGACTTTTCCACAGCAACTACTTCTGCAGTTGAGAAAATAATGTGTCCATCATTCATTTCACCTCCTGAGGATACAATGAATGCACAAAAATGGGTCGTAAAACCACACTATTGTAACACATAAAAGAGAAAACTGAAGGCAGAATTGCAGGGAATAGGTTGGGAAGGCAATGCCCTCCCCATGGATCAGCCCTGTGACCCACTGGGTCCTGCTCCAGCCTCGCTCCTGGGGTGAGCTCTCCTTGCTGGAGGCACCCTGGGAAGCTGCCCAAATGCTGCCCTTGGAGATTGGCTCAGCCCTGGCAAGAGATGTGTGATCCCCAGGGATGGCCTTGGGATGGAAAGGGAGCCCCATCCCCTTGGGGGGCAGCCAGGCCATGAATGAGCTCCATCCTCCTCTCCTGGCAGAATCCAGGAGGGAAAACACACAGAGCTAATCCTGCCCTGTGACAGAGCTTCCCAAACCTCCCAGTCAGCCTTGCCCTCTGCCTCTGAGCGAGCCTGGGAATTGGCTCAGCACCAGTGGCAGAAAACAAAGCAGAAGGTGCTTGGGGGGTCACTCTTGGCCAGAAGATGCAGAGCCCCATCACAGAGAGCCAGTCAAGTGCCACCAGCCCTTTTCCTGTACCCAGGGGTGGGCACTGAGAACCAGAGCAAAGGGGTTGGTTTGGCTTTGATGTGCCAGTAACACATTTATTGTCTAATTTAGTAATTTTCCCTATTCAGCAAAAAACCAAAGCTGCGATGAGAAAGGGACTGGGACAGAGCTGCCCGTGGCTGTGACAACTTCTCTGAAGAGACCAGAGGACACACAAGGACAAATAGCTGGAAAACCTCTGGGATGCACCGTTTGCAGGGCTCTTTTCCCAACATAACTGAGTTACTTGGCTGGGAATCCCATTAGCCACAAAGGCATTGCTCAGTAACCAAATTTGTATTGATTCTCCCAGTCAATAGGAAATTCCAGACTCTATAGTTAAAGAGATTTAAGGGCTTAGATTAGATTTTCCTCTTGATTGATACTGAGGGTAGTCCTCAGTAGTGGAAATGGAAAAGGTTCCCATCCCCTTCTGTCTCTTGTTCCAGGAGGAACAGCAGGTTCCTGTGGAATTGCGGAAGGCACAGGTGGTGCTGCACTGTCAGACCACAGTGGTCACTCAAGGACTGTTGTCACATCACCTACTGAACTGTGCAAATTTATGAGCAGAGTTACAGTAGGTAAATTAAGCAGATTGTAAACACCCCAGAGTCTAAGGCTGTGAGTTAAATAACCCACTGCCCACAAACAAAACGCCTAAAATCAGTCACACAGTGATGTAACACAACCTGCAGACTCACAATTGAAAGCACATGTATTAGGCTCCTTTCACTAATCCAACGCAGTGTTTCAGTAATGACTTTTTTCCCTGATCTCCTGATGGATGGCTGTTCTGGTAACCCTGCTGCAGGAGAGCCCTCCCTTCAGGGAAGCTCTTAAGCACATGCATAATTCTGGGCATGCACAGACTCCCCACTGAAGCTGAGTGTGTGCTCACAGCTGAGGATGTGCTTAAGAGCCTCCCTAAATGAGGGCCTTGATGTACAATTTAGAGGGAAGAATATATTCTGCTCAGTAGTCAAAGCAATCCAATTTACATAAATATTTATTTGTTTTCCATTATATATCATTTTTATGCAGGTGCTTGTGGGATGGATAGACGTCAGAACACATACATAATGGAAAAAAGCTTCAAAGGTATGGTATCCAGTGCTGCAGAACCCTGCCCAGGTGTGAGGAGGGTGTCCTAGAAGAGGTGAGATAGGAGCACCTGGGAGAGTGGCCGGGAGAGACAGGGAGGGACGGAGCCATCACCCACACGAGCTGCCAGCTGGCACCACTCCTGCGGCCAGGACTGAGGCTTCACAGGGCCACAGGCTCCTGCCTGGCACTGCAGCACGAGGCCAAAGGGAGGGCTCAGCTGCAGGGCAGGAGGGGCAGGTGCAGCAGGATGGGCAGGAGATGCTCCTGCAGGACCCCCCTGGCCACCAGCGAGGCTCTGGTGGCAGCTGCTGAGGGTGGACTGCTGTGAGTCCCTGCAAAGCCCCTGGAAAACAAGCTGCTCCTGCCTCGTGCCCTTTGCTGAGAGGGATTTAGAGCAGAGCTGGAGACCAGCCTGCCCTGAGGTCACTGGCCCCTCAGATGGCACGAGCAGTTGTGGGCACTGACTCCAGGGCAGGTCTAAAAAGGGATCACAGATGAGTCATGAGCACAGGGCCCACTAGTTTTACATTTCACTTGTCCCCCAGGTTTACATGCAAAACATTCCAGTTATGTCTGGACCAAGGGAGCACTTGTGGTTCCCACAAGCTCCTGAGAGGCTGGGCTGGGGTTTGGCACATGGAACTTGTGCTCCAGAAGATGGAGCAAGGAATCCATCTCGTGGGGAACAGGCAGGTGTCAGGCTGAGGTCCTTCTTCTGAATCCAGGGTGTGTCTGTACATGCCTGGGATTGTCCTTCCATCAGCCAAGGGCATCAGTTCCACACATCAGTTCCTCCTCCAGTCCCAGAGCTGGTGTTGGCTGAGCCTGGGCACAGCAGTGCCCTCACACAGAGCCGGGTTCCACACACCCACTGCTCTGCCGTGCTCCAGAGCCAGAGCTTCAGATGAAATAACATGGAATATCAAAGGCTGTACCTGTCTGCAGCCAGGCCTAGGGATCAATAATCACTCTGTAGCTGCTGTTTTCAAAATACAGTGATGCAATATTTGCTAAAAAAAATCAACTTGTTACACAGAATTACCAAAGGAAACCAATAATCCATTACCCAGTCTTTCTTAATAACGCCAAATTAAAATATTTTAAAGGGTTATATGTGTATATGATACATATCACATGTATCCTATATGATCTGTGATATACAATATACTCAATCCACTGGTTCCAACTATTTCAATTATTCTCTTTTTCAGAAGAGAATACGAATTTCATTTTACATGGAACTATTAATAATAATAATTACTATAATAACAAATAGTTTCACTAGCTTAAAATAAATTACTGTGTTTACAACGTTTCAAAGCTGCTTTAAACACATGCAGCAGGAGCTCCCACCCAGAGGCACAGCCACACAGAGGGGACCCACTGGGAACAGAGGAAAAGAGTCGCAGTGACAGGGAACTGTGAGATGTATTTTATGTTCTTACTTATTTTGTTATTATTTAGGATCTGAACCATGACTTTTACATCTTTATCTCCTTATAAATGGAAAGATCAGGCCCAGAAGGCAGTTCAGGGCAGCTGGGGTGTTCCTTGTGCTGCTCAGCAGCCTCAGACAGGCACCGCTGGCAGTGGCAGCGGGAGGGTGCTGGGGCACAGGGACACACCTGTGTCCCCAGGGATTCGGGGACTTTACCTGCAGCCACTTGGCACCTGAGGTTGCTGAGAAGCAGCTCCTTTGGCTGCCTGAAGGTTCCCACAGTCCCATCTGAAGGTCAGTCCCAGAGGAATCTCCCACCAAAAGGAGCTGGGAATGTGCCCACTGTGTGCAGCTCTCCCTGCCCTGCCTCACCAATTCCTCTGAAAGATCAAGAGAAATAAACCCCCCGTCCCCCAAACTCACATTCTGTCGGCAGAAAGACTTGGCAGGCGGGTGCTTGGGTTTTACCTCCTTTCACCCACTTTTGAAAGGATCTTTTCCCACCAGTGAGGTCTAACTGGGGAAAGCTTGTCCTGCAGTACAAAGTGTGTTTGGTGCTCCTGGAGCAGCTCAGAGCCTGGGAAGGGACAGGGAGGGCTGTGACTTGAGGATGGGGTCAGGCTGGTCCTGGTCCACCACCCACTTCCCCGTTCTCCTCTGAGGACACCGGGCTCTGTTCCCCAGGGACCTGGCTGGAGGCTTTCCCAGAGCGGGACACCAGGAGAGGGTGGCACAGGGAATGCAGTGGCCATGCTGCCAGTGGAGGCCCAGGGGGTCGGGCACAAAGGTTTGGGTTTGCCAGGGTCACCCCCCAGACAAGCCCAGCTCATGCTCCAGTGTCTGACAGCAACAGGAACCCTTTGGGCAGTGAGGGGCTGGATGCCACAGTGCCACCTCTGAGCCCTGTGGCACCTGGTGACAAGAGCTGAAGTCACAGGGTTCTCAGAGCAGGTTTCAGAGCAGTTTCTTTCCTGTGCATGGTGCCCAGAGATACCATTCCCAAGCTTCTCCTTGCAGCTGAGTCCTTTTCTGTTTTCTGGAGGGTCTTTTTTTAAATGAACACTGGTGCACTGATGGAATAATGTGACCTCAGGCAGTAACATTTTAAGGACAAGCTTTGCACAACAGCCAGGACAATCCCAGGCACTGGAAGCTCTAATCTCAGGGACACGGGGCTGGGTTCAGTGTGGTTCCTCTGGTTGTGGTACTGGATGTGTCCCCACTCCTGTGCCACTCTGAAAAGCAGCACTGAGCCCTTGCTGTCCCCACAGCAGCCAAGGCTGGCCAGGAGAGGGACAGCTGCCAGCAAGGCATGTCACCCCTGAATGGGGTTAAATGGCAGGACAGCACATTCTGCCTGTGGGCAGCACCTTCCCTTAGTACTTGGAACAGGGCAGTAGGTTCCAAGGCTTGTCCTTAGGATGCCTGGGGAAATTCAGGGCAAAAGAGAAGAACCCGTTCTGTGGGAGGGACATTCCAGTCCCTGCTGACAAAAATAAACCCTCCAAAGGCCTGGTGATTGGTATCCAGGCAACGCAGAAGGCAGAGACTTCAAAATTAGAGCGTATTCCCCATATTTCTCTAGAAGTCCAGCTGGTCAAGTCCTTCCAGTGAGTCCCAGCACTGTGGGGACTCTGCCATGGGTTGTCCACGAGAGCTCAGTCCTGTGGGTACAGGAGAGGATGAGGAGGCAGCATGGCCAGAGCTCACACATGCCCAGCACCACGGGCCGGGAATTACTAAATATGTTTGTTCTGGTTAAATTAATTCACTAAATGAAATTTGACAATTGATGCCAGACTTCTTAATTATCCCCGAATTACCTTAATAACAAAGTAACTCAGCTGCTTCTCCATCCTTTAAATTCTCCATGATCTGGCCCAGAGTGTTTCTTGTGAGCTAATGGCTCCCTGGTGTACAGCACATTCCCAAACATCCCCATGAAATATATTGTGTCCAGAGCGAAGGTCTGATCCCAGGCTGCACACACAGCTCCCTTCACGTCAGCAGGAATCACCCTGGGGCATGTTGTTGCTCAACATCTAATGGGGAAAGGCAACTCCTGGGAGAGGCCAGACAAGTCCAGGCAGCTCTGGTGGTATTTGCCTGGTCCTGGGAAGGGAAGGGCTGGTGCTGAGGGACACCTGCCTGGGAGGCAGTGGCAGCCCAGGCAGCAGTACAGGTGGATTTTAGCTTAGGAAGATAAAAGTAGCTGAGCTGGACTTAAAAAAATTGCTGGTGTGCTGGGATTTTTGCCTGTGCCAGCTCTGATGTGCCCAGTTCCATAAACAAACCAGCACTGACCCACACAGCTGTTTGCCTGCTGCTGCAGGAGCTTCTCACTCTGCCCTTTTTCTGCTGTAGTAGCCAGTAGTCCTTTATAAGCAGCATTTTATTAATCTACACCCTGCCAGCCCTGGTGCCAACAGGGAAGGCTTTGTTGTGGACTCTTGGGGCACAGAGGGAATCCTGCCCTTCACCCCATGAGGATCTGCCCAGCAGCACAGCCTGGGACAGAGAAGCAAGTCTGGGACAGTCTCCCTGTCCTCTCACCCCAGAGTTTAGAGCTGGCTCATTAAAGGCTGCCCAGGCTCTCCTAACGAGCACTGTGGACCTGGAGTAGCCACCGGGAGCTGGAACTTGTTAGAGGGTAGAGCTGAGCTTTTCTTTGGGTGAGAATGGAATAAAAGCCTCAGGAATGAGTCTCTCCATCCAGCCGTGTCCCTGAAGCAGTGGGTGCTCCATTCCAGCTTCCACAGCACCAGGAGCTTTGGGCTCCTTGCCCACATGAGAGAGTTCACCTGTGCACAACCCTCCCAGTGGCTGAAGACTGGGGACCAGCCAGAGTAGCAGGTTTTTTCAACCCAAAGGTTTTAATTATTTGATTAATTCATTTGTCAGTCTTTGTGGTCTCCTCACCTCTGACACTAACAGATCCCAGACTGTGGCACCTGAATTCAAGTCTCACACGCAGCAAAGGCCAACAATGTTGAGCTCACGTGCAGAAGCCTTTGGTGTCCCAGGGTTGCTCCATCACTCTGCAGAAGGTTGGGATGGGGCAGTTTTCCACTGACTTGTACTGGGATGGAGTTGGTGAAGCTGGAGGGACGAACGCTGTGTCCAACAGCCAGGGAATATTGCTGTTCCTTCAGTTCCCATCTCCTGTGGTGCATCAAACCAGGCGTGTTGCACTTGGAAGCAAAGGCACTGCTGATGTCAGATGGGAGCTCCTCCGTTCTGTAACTAAATAACCACTGCACTGGTGCCAGGGTCTCTGCCAGCCTCCATCCCCGATGGTCCCAGCTGGTTTGTGTGAGTGGAGCTGGTTTCACTAACCCCGAGAGCTCAGAGCTCTCCAGACTTGCTGGTGTCACTGAAAGGGAACCCCTCGCTGCAAGGTGGAACCTTGCTGAGGGCTGTGATCATCACCAGGGGGTGATGGACACACAGACACACAGACACAGCCCCGGAGGTGGTGGAGGGAGAGTCACACACACTGCAGCAAACCTGGCGAGTGAGGGAGCAGGATGGGGCTCGGAGACGAGGTTTGTAACGGAGAAGCGATATCGTGTTGTCTGTCTATTTCTTAACCTGAATTTCTCTTTTTGTCTCCCATTAGACAGCGGGGGCAGCTGGGATTGCAGCTATTTTGCAAGTCCCGCTATTTCACCGGGAGTATTTCATATATACCAGGATCTGCCTTTGTACTGTAACCCAGCACAAGAAAATGCCTCATCTTTCATTGCATCGCTCTAATTCTAAATTACTGGCACTGCCCAGCAGGATGCACACAGCAGCAATGGCACGTTCTTGAATGTCAATGTTAAGACCTATTTATTCTCTATTGTTTTTTATTTTTAAAGCAAGACTGGCACTGTACCTTGCAGCAGGCTGGCACAGCCCAGCCAGGGCCACCCACCAGTGGTCACAGCTCTCACGCCAACCTTGTTCTCCCCATGTAGTGACTCTGGCTGCTTCCCTCCAGCCCAGGGGAGAGGAGCAGGAGGTGTTTACAGAAATGGGAGGGGAAAACAGCAAAGCAAAAGTGAGGCTCAGATGGAGGCTTGGCCCCCCTGTGGAACCCCAAGTGTTCCCACTTGTAGGATGCTGGGTCACCCCGAAACTGGTGCTCTCAGGGGCCACACACACAAAAGCTGCGCTGGTGCAGTTCTGAGCCTGTGGCCATGTTGTGCATTCCAAGACAGGGCACTGGATGTGCCCAAAGCCCCGGGACACTCACCCTACACCTGTCCCAGCAGCCCAAGTCCCAGCAGAAGGTCCTGCCTGCAGAGCTGACTCGTGGTCCTGTGCGTGGATCTGCGGGGCAGGCGGAGCGGGGTTAGACACGGCTCCGTAGGAATTAGGGGAGGGAGGGAAAGGATTGCCACCTCAAATTAAATGCTGCAGTCAATGACAACTAGAACCTCTTACAGGAAAACCTTTGGTACCGAGCAGGTTTTCATTTCTTTCCTGCTAGTGAGTTGTGGATGCAATGTCTGGAACACCCAGAGCACAAGCGCCGGGTGTCTGTGCTGGATGCTTCAAGGACCTTCCTTACCCCCTGCCCCCGTGTCCCCCCCCGCCTTCCTGCAGAGGCTCAGTTGTAATTAACTGAGTTAAGCCAACGACCCTAATGCTCCCCATCCGCTCTTGTTTTGCAGATTATATGAAAGAATCTGTGTGCAGCTCCAGCACTTGCTCCCTGAACAGCAGTGAAAACCCCTACGCCACCATTAAGGACCCCCCCATCATAACCTGCAAACACTCCGAGAGCAGCTACGTGGAAATGAAATCACCTGGTCACAGGGACTCCCCGTATTCCGAAATGCCAACTTCATCCACAGCCAATAAAAACATCTACGAAGTTGGTAAGCAGTGGGTGGCACAAGGGATGCTCCAGCAGCTGGGAGTTTAGTGCAGGGGCTGTTTCATTCCCTTCCCTGGCACAGCCTGGAACTGGCAGAGGGCAGGGAGATGCTGGAGCAAGGCCTGAGCCCCAGCAATCCCACCATGTGCCAGAGAGAGTTGTCCAAACACTCCTGGAGCTCTGGCAGCCCTGGGGCCGTGACCAAACCCTGGGGAGGTGTTCAGTGCCCAACCACCCCTTTCCCTAATACCCAACCTAAAGCTCCCCTGACACAGCCCCACCATTCCCTCAGATCCTGTTTGGTGCTTTTCTCCCTGTGCTGCCAGGGCAGGATGAGGTGGTTTGGGAAGCCTGTCCTGTGCCTGTGGGCAGTAACTGGTTTGGGGAGTGCTGCTGGTTCCCATAACCCAGTTTGCCTTGCCTCCCCAGAGCCCACTGTCAGCATAGTCCAAGAGGGCCGCAGTCGCAGTGCCAGTTACCTCCAGAGTCCGTACGACCTGCCTCGGAACAGCCACATTCCCAGTCACTACGACCTGCTCCCCGTCAGGCACAGCCCCGTCCACGGGCCCTGCTGGGACAAACAGTCCTAAAGGGATGAACTGCACTGTGCTGCCAACACAAACTGTGAGGAGCCGTTCCCTTCCTGCACCGGGGGATGCTGACGGACGAGGACTGGCTTATGCAAGAACCCGACATGACATGACATCAACTTGGGCCAACTACTGCTGCATGATGTTATTTATAAAGACATTTTTATATGGGCAACTGGAACTAACGGAACCTCCTCCACGTGGGACTGGAGTGCCTCACCCCAGGAAGGTGTCTCCACGCTCCAGGCAAAAACTCTCTGTGGGGTGTATCCTAACCCTGGCTTTGCTGTAAAATAAACCCCAAAAACATGCTAAGTAGAAGGACTTAAAGATGTACATTTCTACCAACTGCATCAAGAAACCTTTTACTGTTAGGGACAAGGTGACTAGGAGTATGCTGGAATTTATTTTCATCTTTGTCATGGGAATGAACATTTTCTGAATGAGAGCAGGGAAACTTGTCATTTCACTGTCTGGAAACCTCATTTACTGCCATTACCATGTGCAACCTGTGCAGATCCTGCTTGGCAATTAGCATTGAGATTTTCATCTTTATATTCAGGATCAGAGAATTCGCGTTGAGGAACATTAACACACACACACACTTTCTGTGCCGGTTTTACAATCTTTCCGAATGTCCCCTGACCTTTGCTCATGACCGGTTCCCACAAGGAGTTGGTCACCCACCTTGCCACACTTTTAACTTTGATTGGCACACACGGGCTGTACTTTCCCTTGTACAGCTTCTCTTTTGTGGGCTAAATCCAGCAGATCTGGCAGGCACCGTCAACTGCTGCCCCTCCATTTCCTACCCTGGGGTGCTGCAGGTTGGCACAGACCAGCCCTGGTTTCATTTCCTTTCCCAAAGCTGAGCCGCATCAGCGTCTCTCTCCCATCTTTCCACACCATCTCCTCATGGTTCACTTGTCAGCATGGCACTGATGACACCCTTTACAATCTGATGTGCATTACCATGTAGTGCAACTTTATCTGCTGATGATTCTACCTGAAACGTCATTAAATGGAGCTGAAACTGGGTTTTCTTTTTCAGCAGCTGTTTGTGGAGTGATTATCAGGGGGCTGACCCGTGCTAAAGTTTTGGACTGAGCCACCACGATATTTTTTTTTTAATTTATAATCTTTACGACCTAAAAAGTAGAGTCCTTGCCGTTAGTTCCTTGTAGATTTTGAGCATGAAGTAGTATTGACTCTAAGTATGTAATTTCATTAGGCAAACGTGGAAGTAGCAAGTCGATGCCTCTTAAATATAACAAACTATTCTGTTGCACATTCTGATGGAAGCAGAAGAGAAGGAAACCAGCCCCATGAGTTTGCACCATCACTGGTGTGACCAGCACAGAGAGCGGCTGGATCCCAGCTCAGAGTCAGCCCAGGCACTGGATCCCAGTTCAGAGTCAGCCCAGGCACTGGATCCCAGCTCAGAGTCAGCCCAGGCACTGGATCCCAGCTCAGAGTCAGCCCAGGTACTGGATCCCTCAGAGCACCGTGGTGGGGCCCAGCTCAGGACCAGAGCCCCTGTCCCTGGGAGCCCCACGATAGATCCAGGCCCTGCTGGAGGTCAGGCTGAGTGTGACCCCCCAGCCTGAGCCCGGAGCCCCCCCAGGCTCCCCCAGCAGCCCATCACAGGATCGGCTGAGTGTGACTCCCTGAATGCTGCCCGTGTGCAGTGGGGCCCTGACAGCAGCAATCGCAGTTCTGTTCTCCAGGAAAGCCTTATTTGGGATGTGAGGAAACAATTCATTTGCAGGGCTGGTAGGAATATATTTTATGTACATGAATGGAAAGACTTACCTCAAAAACACGACGAGAAAGGCAGTGGGATAAGGAATATTCTTGTTAAGACCTACCTTGACACCCAGCACAAGCAGCCCCAGCTGCCAGCCTGACCCACGTTTGTGTGTTGCTGTGGTTTGCAATGAGACTCCAGAGAGCAGAGATGTGCTCAGTTGTTTTTCTGTTTGGTTTTTTTTTTTTTTCAAAGCAGGATTTTGAAACCAAATGCAACCATGTGCATAGAGCTTATCGGGGGAAAAAAACCCAAGCAAAACCAACAAAAAAAGTACCTTCTTGTATATTAGTGCTAGCTTAGGAAACAGGCACCAAAATGGCAATACTTTTTTAAGGCAAGACAGATTTGTAATATATTTGTTCACTGTGCAAAGGTATCCTACCTTGTACAAAATAAATTGAATTTCTCTCAACGTGTAGTTCTCAAATGTACTCGTTTACGAAGCAAAACTTCCAGCCCCTGCACAGGTCTGAGCTCTGCAGGTGATGTGGCTGCCCCCCCTCAGCCAGAAGGATAGAAATGGCAGGATGGCTCATTCTGGATTAACCTGGACAAGGCCCAGCGTTAAACCAAAAGGTGAGTGGCTCTTCCTCCCAGCTCCTCATCCTCACACCAAATCTGCCTCTGTCCCAGTGCTCCACTTCACCAGGACACCACTGTGGGATCCAAAGCTTCCTTCACTTCCTGCAGAAGGCAGCAGTTTGTGTCCTACTGGATTTTCTTTCTGGTGGCAATGTGGGAAAAAACCAGGTCTGTAAAAGCCATTCAGAGGTTTGAGTGGAGTGAACCCCAGAATCCTGGAGGAGCTCCCTGAAGCTGCTGAGCTGCCCTGGCTTTGAGCTGAGCAGCCCCAGAAAGCTGCAGACCTGCTCTGAGGGAAGACAACTGTGTGACGTGACCCTTCCAGCTCCTTTTCCAGGAGCACTTCCACTTCAGCAGCATCTTCTCACCATCCAGTTCCCAGAGGCTCATGAGCTTCCAGCAGGTAAAAACCTTCAGGTGAAATCCCAGTTCTCCCCGAAAGTGCACCCAACACCACAGTGAGTCGTCCCCTGTAATTCTTTATTAGAATCATGGATGAATATATTTTAAATCAATCTAAAAAAATAATGAATCATGGTACAGTACATGCATAAAATACAAAGTAATTTACAAACAGATCAAAATAGCATCTCCAGAACTAATACCAGGAGGAGAAATGGGAGTAAAAAAACCAAGGAGTGACCGACTACAGCAATGCCTTCCGTGTGCCTCACACGTCATGAGCACCGCGAGACAGAAAGGTTGGGAGGGAACACAGCTGGCAGAGCCAACCAGGGCTGGGTGTTCCACGTGGGTCGTATCAGAGCTTGAGAAACATCCCCTGCAAGGCGCTTTGCTTCCCTGGAATTGTATAAATAACTGCAGGCATTTACACAACAAACAGTTCCTTTCCTGGCCTGTAGCCCCCAGTGAAGAGCAGGGAGTGGTGTGCAGGGACAGAAGGCACAGTTCATGTATCCCTGGACAGGAATCCCACGGACCACGGGAAGAGCACATCCAGCAAGAAAACTACTCCAGATGGTTTTGTTAAAGAGCAGACACCAAACCACTGGAATAATTCAAGAATACTGGATCAAACAGAGCAGCAAACTAAGGCCAGGTAGCTGAAGTTGTTGATTCATCAACTCAAGCATTTGAATATATCAATATATGTGGCATGCATTAAGAGATGTGACAAATCATATGTTACAACACCCTTCAAGTCTGTGTCCCTCAAATCCTCAAATCCTGATACCACCAGCACTGTGGAGGCCAAGCCTTGGGCAGCACAAAACCAGGCTGCAGGTTCCAGGGACAGTGACCCTTCACAGCTCCTGCTGTCACTGCCTTCCCCAGAGCCCCCTCGGGGCAGTCCCTCAGCTCTGCCTCACATCAACCTCCTCTGCAGCAGGTGCCAGACCACAGCACCTCACTCACGGACAGCCAGAACCTGCTGCTTGTTTGCAAGAAATTCTCTTTTCTCCCCCATAATATTCTACAAAACTTCACTCGACAGTCTGAAGATGTAGCCAAAAACATTTAACTTACATTAAAATTGCACTTCAGAGCAGCTTCACCAAGCTTTAGGTGCAGGATGCAACACCTTAAGACATGGAAAGATTATCCTGCCCAGAGAGATTTTCCTCATTAACCTGACAGTAAAATTGCTTTGTGAGGAGCAGAATAACATCTTCGAGTGCTCACTAAAGGTGTCTGTGCTCTGACTAACGGGCATCGTGTTGGGGAGAGATCAGTTGAGTTCCAAACAATTCACTGAGCCCAAACCGACCAGTCGGTGTTGGGAAAACACTGCAGCCACATCCAAGTGAGAGATCCATAAACACCGAAATCAAAGTGTTTAAGACATGGAGAGGGTTCAGAAGGAATAAGCAGTGACTAAACACAAGAATGTAACCACGAGAATTACAAATATATTTAAATCTCAGACCTGGGGAATATACACAGCCTTTCAGGAAAGGATGAACAATTTATATATTCTGACAGCACTGCATCTTTGGTTTGTTTTCAGTGGTTGGAGGGACGTGAATGGGAACCACGTTGTTGCTTGGAGACATATCGTTCTCACGTCTGTCAGACATTTGCTTCTGGGAAACAATACGATAGATCTCTGGAAGATGAGAAAGAGCTGATCATTATGTGCACACCAGCAAAATGCCATCAAAGAGCCAGAGCTGGGGGAAGCCAGGCAGTGTTGGAATGACACAGGTAATACACAGAAACTTTCACAACAAGTTCAACCGTGATGCTTTCTAGATTCAGAAAATAAAATGTATTTTCGCAAAAGAAATTGCTCTAACAGCTGTTCTGCTTCTCTGAGACAAGGGTCAGTAAATGGACAGGAATCAGAAATTTAATTGCTAAGAATCAGGAATTATGTGCTCATCCATTCCTCCTGAAGGTTCTTTAGATCCCATGGACAGGAGTCACACGTTTGCTGACACATCCACACACAGCACCAGGGTTCCACTGACCCACTCCAGATTCCTCTCCCCGACAGGAAGGCAAGGGCAATTTCTCCTCTCTCAGCACAGCCATCACATACAGCACCTTGTCTATCATCCAAACAGCTTGAAATCTTCAGAGAAGGTTAATTTGGGCCTCAAAGGGGAGACTCAGCCCCTCAGGCAGCACACAAACCCTTTACAAAACGTGCTGTGTAAGGAAGATGGGCTCCAGACAAAGAGATTCCAAAGGAAGAGATATTGGAGAGCAGAGGTTAAACACCTGGGCCTGCCCAGCTCATGCACCCAGAGCCCTGCCCAGCTCCTGGCGTTCGTCAGTGGCTGATGGGGCTGCACATCAAGGCAGAGCAGTGACAGCAGCACCCACTTCAGCTGCACAGAGAAAGAGGAGAGCGTGTGTAGCACCTCACCCCCAGAAAGGAAATAAAGCACACCAAAAATAGAACATGGGGAATTCACTTGCAAATTTGAGTTTGAAAACCATTACAGTTTAAAAAAAAATTAAAGCTTGCTGCAGCTCAGTTTTACAAAAAGCTTGGAAGTGTTTCAGATCCAGCAAAAAGCCAACCCTGATGCGACAACATCCCATCTCCTTTCTGCCCTGCACAAAATGGATTTTACGCGGGCACTCAGGTACTGATCAAGTCACTGAGGTAACCAAACAAGAGCTGCACGGGGAGGAGGATTTTCTGATTCCACCCTTTCTCAGGCTCATGCTTCTTTCCAACCATCCTACACATAAACAACTTCACAAGTTCAGTGAATCCCACAAGATCAGACCTTTAAAGCCACCTCAGCCCACTGTGGGAATGTGCAGATAAGGATCAGCTTGGCTCTGGAGAGCCTGTGTGTGAGGAGCACAGCAGGATCTGCTCCACAGTTCTGCAGCACAAGCCCTGCCCTGGGTCACCTCCAGGAGCAGAACAATGTCCTTTCTGAATCAACAGGAAAAGGCTCTTGCCACCTTTGTTACTGGGAACTCTCCAGCAGCACCTTCAGCAGCAACAACCCTCAGTTTCCCAGAGAACTTCCTGAACAAGTTCATACAAGTCCCTACAGGAGCTGTCACACACATGAGCCGGGACTCACACAGGGTCACTCTGTGTAACACCCTCATGTGACAGCAAAGACCTTCAGCAAAACAGACCCAAAGCCTTAAAAACAACTGTAACAGCACCAATTCCATTACTGATAAAGGCCTTATCCCTTCTGACTCTGGGAATATATTCCCATGATCCCACTTCCACGGTCTCCCCAGCAGCCCTTCAAGTGAATCCACTTCCAATTGGTTGTTCCCTGCTGCTTCTCCCTCCCCTGCAGTGCAAACCTTGGTGCAGCCACAGCCGAAATGCCAAACCCTGCCTGAGGTGCACTGTCCCCACACAGTGGGGCTGCTGTGACAGGGGAGGGGGGAACAGCCTCAAGCTGCTCCCTCTGGGGAAAAATGCCCAGCAGCAAAGGCTGCACTGGGACTGTGTGCCAGGGGAGCGCCAGGATAACGAGGCCGTGCACTTTTTAATGAAGACACAGCACTCTGGGCTCTGCTCAGCGACTGAATGAGACCTTGTTAAAGGCACATTCAGCAGAACCCACCACGGCACAATGGGGAAGTGTGAGAGACAGGCCGAGCACTGTGAGAGCTGGGGGAAAGTGACACTGCTGCCTAGGCCAGCCTGCACTAGGGCTTCGTTCATTTTCAGGTGTGCAGAGACAACAAAAGAGGAAATCCCTCCATTTTTTTGCTGTTAATTCTCTGATGTTGTTTCCCTGGTGATGGGATTCCTTAGAGATGAAGCCAGAGCAGAATGCAGTATGTGAACAGAGCCAGGCAGGCTCCCGTTTACTTTAAGGATGCTTTATCCTGCTGTGAATGCTCAGAGTGGCTGGGGTCATAATACCAGTCTCTCTTATTTGCCAGATGATACAAAGCAGCCTTGTGTGCACAACAATCAGCCCTGGCACTCCAGACACCCTGGAATAGAAGAATTTGGATAAGGACCATTACTCAGCCACAGAAGGAAAAGGTCCCCCAGTCCTCATGTGGAATCCACGGCAGGACAGGAAGTCCAGCAGATGTACAATATAACCCTTCTAAAAGTTCTCTGTAATACTGGGAGAGCAAAGAAGAGCTTTTTTCCTTTATTCCACCTGTAGCAACAGATCACATACTCACTTAAGACTGTGCTAACCACAATGCATTCGTATCTCCCACGGCCAAAGTCATCCAAAGTGGCCTAACCCAAGACTCCAGGTGTGGATAAGCTTAACATGGACCCTGCTACACCTCCAAGGGCAATACTGTCACAAGGTTCCAACACTGTTCCAACCAGACTGACTACAGGAGGGCTGGAAAGAAATGGAGGTTGCTGCAGACCCTGGTCAGGAAAGCCCTCAGGAGCTGGGGGAAAGGCTGTGGGGCAGCCTGGGGTGTGTGTGGAGCAGCTCTCAGCACTGCAAATACCAGCAGAGCTGGTGCAGCAGCACATCCTGCCCGCAGGCAGGGCCTGTTGGCCTTACCAACTTCCTTCTCCAAAGGGCAGCAGGGAGAATTCCACCCACAGCATCCTGCTGGGAGCCAGCCCTGCCAGAGCACACCGTCCACGGTCCTGTGTAAGCTGCTCCTCTCCTTCCTTCTAAGCAAGCCACTAACAGAAAGAGCCAGCTATGAAGTGTTATCCAGAAGTTCACTGGCAGAAGAGCCACCCTCAGCATGCCAGTCACGGCCCAGATGGAGCCGACCTGCTGCTAAGGCACTGTTTACTCCATCTTTATCTCCCTGAAACAGCAGCTCCTGTCTGGAGACAGCCACATGCCCACTAATCACAAGTGTTTCTTCCAGCACAGTTGAACTGACCCCTCCTGAACAACGATCCTGTGCACAGACCCAAGAGCTCTTAACCCTGAATGCTGACAGCGAAACAAAAAGCAGGGAACACTGACATCCATGGAAAAGCAACAGCCTTGACAATCTGTCAGAGTCCACCAAGGGCAAGATTTCATCACTTGCTCACCCATTACAGAAATACTAAACCAGAATAAAAATCAAACCTCCACGAATTAGAATCTGAACTAATTTTCTGGAATAAAAGGTGCTGCTGGAAGCATGTGAGGAGTGATAAAGCAACAAGAGATGACCTGCTTCCCATGGCAATGGCAGTGCATCCTCTCTCTGAGTGTCACTCACTGTAACTAACCTGCACCTGAGAGCCCCAGTCCCCACAGCTGTTTGTTCTACAAGTCACACAGCACATCTGGCCAGAGCCTGACCTCAAAGTCTGGGTGCTCCTCAGAGAGGGACACCAGCATGAAAGAAGAAGTCTCAGGTTTTAGCAGTCACCAGTGAGCAAAGTCTTTCCCCTGGAAAACCCACGCCTGAAAAATTCATGGGCATTTTTGACAGGATTGGCTTTAGGGAGGTGAAGGAAACAGCAAATGCAGCAGGAATCCCAACACCACTGCGTTCAGGCATCCCTTAGTCATCCGCCCTCAGATGGCACGTAGGGATAGAAGTATGAGCTAACAGAACTTCTCTCTTTGTCTCTCTGAATTTGTGCAATGTTGAATTACAACCAAATGACTACAATGAAGTTAAAAGGGAATGACATGGCTGTCCACAGGGCTTTTCAAACAACTGAAGAAATGCCACAGAATTTATACTTTTACTACCATAAATAACCTCCTAGGTCCATCCTCACCTGTATTGTCCAGTATGGTTACCAAGTCACTTTTGATGTGTTTTTAAAAGAATGTCTAAACTGGCTGTCAAACAGGAAAAAAAATTCAAAACTAGCAAAGTGCCAATGTCACAGGATCAAGATCTGATTAACAGGGACATAGTTATGGTTTAGAAGTGGGGCCACTGCTCATACCAAGCATATCATGAAGTGGCACATGCTGCACTGGGAAGGAGGGAGTTTGAATTTGCAACTGGAAAAAACACGTTGGAGGCACTTGGAGGAAACAGGGAGAATGCCTGGCACACCTAGAGCAGAGACACAGCAAACACAGGAGTGTCTCACATGTTTGAAAAACTCAGACGGGAGATTTAGAGAGACATCTGCCAAAGCTGGGAATGATGAAAGCTCCAAGAGCACACAGGACACTGTGTTCACTGTGCCCTGGCTACAGCTGACAGGGCACAGAAACACAGAACTCCCATGACAGCCAGTGATTTCCACACCAATTTGTGAATTCCCAGCCTTTATAAGGCAGGGTTAAGTTAAGGTCCCCCACATTGCTGTGGTTGAGTGCCTCAGAATCTTAACAAGTTTGGCCTGTCTAAACAAGGCTTCAAACAAAAAGGAAGTAATTCATCCACAGAGCATAAAAAATGCAGCACTCACTGCTGTCACATGGTGCACAGGCCAAAAGTCCAGGCAGGACTAGAAATGCAATGACAGCAACCACCCTGCAGCTCAGGAGTCACCGTGTCTCAAAGGAAGGACCTTGGCTCTTTCATCCCTCTTCCCTTGGCAACTGCTGTGGTCACCATTAAAGAGGGAAACAAACCAAACTGACTTCTCCTTTAATAAACAATGGCTGCTCTAACTTGATGCCTGCATGAGACATTTCCCCCCCCCGTAGGCACTCCCTGTAATGGGAGATGGGAACTGAAACACAAACCAGGCTGACGAGAAACCCGGGGCAGATCAAAGTGAACAAGGATTCACTCCCGAGTTCAAGGCTGGCCTTCCAGCTGCCACACTTTGAAACTGGACTCCAAATCTTAGGGCTAATGCAGAAAGACTAAATGGCAAAATTTTAAACACTTTATAGGCAAAGAAAGGCCTATTTGCATCGTAACTGTTCTGCCCTTCCCCCCTGAAACACAAAGCACTGCATGACTCACCTGTCAGAATAGTCTGGAAAGCTGCTTCCACATTTGTAGAGTCTAAAGCAGACGTCTCAATAAATGACAAACCATTCTTCTCTGTGTGGAGAGAAATACTCTAATTAGAGAGGTACATCACATACCTGTTGCCAGTCTGGAAAAGCTTCTGTACCACACAGTATTTGTAGTGTTTCTGGTGACACACAGGTATCAAGAGAACCTAACAAAGTCTGAGGGTTTTCCCCCTCAGGTGATCTGAAAGTGACACCACCACCAATAGAATTCACATCCACACCCGAGCACAGGGTGTGTTACTCTGGAGCACATCTTCCTGCATCACTGAAAGGGAGAATCTGCTGCAGTTTCAAGAACTGTGTGAGGAAGTTTCCTGGATTTTCTTTAACCTCATCAAGTTTCTCCACCCCCCACCTGCTATTATGTCACAGCAGCTTATTTAACAGGGATAGTGCAGCTGGGAATGACTCCATCCTCACTGGCCATGAGCTCCTCCACTGCAGCTACAGCAAGCCTTAATGCAAGAAACCCAGATTAAAGAAACTGGCCCTAAAACAAGGCAAGATTTACAAAAACTAGAATTACTCTTCACAGATCCTAATTATACAACAAGAGTATACAACGGGCATCTGTGTAGGGCTTCAGATCAGCTGGGACACACAAGGCACTTTACAGGTGCAAAGCTACCACCACGCAAGAAACTTGAGCCTAAAGCCACAGGCAGAGTTTGTGTGAGAGGAGTGCCCAGGCAAGAGAATAAGCCTGGTTTAAAATTTTCAAGTGCCTCTGGAACTCTTGAAACAAAATCACAGAATTAACAGGGTTGGAAAATCACAGAATTAACTGGGTTGGAGATGGTTGAGGCCTAACACCACCTTGTCTAGTAGACCATGGCACTCAGTGCCACATCCAGCCTCTTCTTAAATACCTCCAGGGATGGCGACTTCACCACCTGGGCAGCCCATCCCAATGCCCACTCACTCTCTCTGTAAAGAACTTCTTCCTAAGACACACATGTTCTCCACAGCTGGGTTAGGAACATGCCCAGCAGCAGCAGCCTTTTCCCTCCCAATACCCTGACACACCCCAGAGCAGGCAGGCAGATCCCCAGAGAGCACCAGGAGGTTCCTGCCAGTTCCCCAACCTGCGAAAGCCCTGGCCTCGTCCGTGGGCACGGCCCTCAGGTGGCGCAGGTCACTCTTGTTCCCCACCAGCATGATGACGATGTTGCTGTCGGCGTGGTCCCGCAGCTCCTTCAGCCAGCGCTCCACGTTCTCGTAGGTGAGGTGCTTGGCGATGTCGTACACCAGCAGTGCCCCCACGGCCCCGCGGTAGTACCTGGCATGGGGGACAGCGAGACACAGCGTGACGGGAGGTGACAGTGAAACAGATGGTTACTCAGCTGCACTGGGAGTACCCGCGGGATGGGACACAGGGAAGGGCAGCAGCCAGACGACACCATGGGGAGTCCGGGGGCAGGGCAAGCCCCCTGTTTGTGGGGGGAACACTGCATCCCAAAAATGGAACTCTGGACTCTGTCACCTTCAACCTCTGACCGCTCCTGAACAGTCTCCCCCACCCACCACTGTGGGTGCAGCATGGGCATGGCCCAGAGTGATAAAGAGAGGACAGAATGACTCAGTGCATCATTAAAGTGTCAGTGTGATCTATTCCCTTTACAAAAGGCCACTCTGGGACCCGAGAGGCACAGCAATGTATTAAAAAAGAAACAAGCTGTGATGTCCCACCCCACAGATCCCTCCAGCTCTACTGAAATCCAGCTTTTGCTGTGCTGGGTTTTTTTAGTTAAACAAGCACACAAAGTGAGCAGTCTTTCCTGGCTGCTACAGGAGGGTTTCTGCTCTTGGGTTACCACTGATAAAACTTCCAGGAACACTGATATACCTTTATCATTCACTTGCATTGAAATGAGTCTCTCAAAGCTCTTACTTCTCTAGGTTTGAAATGCCCCCAGTTACGTGTCACAAGAACATGGAGAAGTAAATCAATTTGTGCTGGGACACACCAGATCAAGTTTCTGGGCTGAATGATATTTAACCTCCCTCCCACCACAGCTTGTGGATATCACCTGATAAAGCACAAACATCCCCTGTTTGCAGTTCCTGAGGAACTGAAAGCGCCCAGAATTCCCCTCCTCAGGAAGGGCTTCTCCCCAGGCACACAGGGATCACTCACGCCGAGGTTATGGCTCGGTATCGCTCCTGCCCTGCTGTGTCCCAGATCTGGGCCTTTATTGTCTTCCCATCCACCTGAATGCTCCTCGTTGCAAACTCCACTCCAATGGTGCTTTTGCTTTCCAAGTTGAACTCATTGCGAGTGAACCGAGACAGAAGGTTGCTCTTGCCTACTCCAGAGTCTCCAATAAGTACAACTGCAAGACAAAAATGGTGTAAGAATCAGATTCCAGATGGAGGTGACACACTGAAAATACCTGCAGTAAACACTTATTTGTGGGAATGAAGCACGAAGGAAAAGAATGGCAACACCTCCATCCTTGTCATGGATCTGCCGTCCAAGTGTTGGTACTTCTGGGAAAACAGAGCTGCCACATTCACCAGCACTTTGAACAGATGTCAGACTTGGCTTTCACTGGCTACATTTCAGTTTCCATTGCCCAGCATGGAAGAACATTCCTCTTCCAGGCTGCCACTGCGAAAGTTGGGGACTGGTTAGATTTCACATCCTTGTAACAACACCAGAACTAAAATTCAAAACAGAACTCCCACAACCACACAACTGAAATCTGCTTTGCTGAAGGAGTCCAAGATGCAGGGCAAGCACCAGGCTGTGCCTTCACTTTACACAACTCATACCTTGGCAGAAGAGGCTCCCCCACAACGGGAAAAAATTTGTGAATGGAAAAAAACCCAAAGAACCAAACCAAAGAAACCCCAAGACCACCATCACTCTGACAGTCTGAAATGTTTGCTGAGCCACAGCTCTGTGTCCTTCCACAGTCCCTCCCTGCTGCTGTGGCTCCTGGACACGTCAGGCCAGAGCCTGGAACTCCTCTGAAGTTCTGCTGGGGTCTCGCTGGCCTTCAGGGCTGGAACTACCACCTACCCCCCATCCCCAGCTCAGCTTGACTCATCCCAGCACCAGTGCCAAGCAAACTACGTAATTGGAAGGATTCAGCTGTGCTTGTCAAGAGAGTGACAGAAGGTTTAAAGTCCAGTTCCTGCAGGAAACAAACAGCATCACGAGGATTCATTGCAATAACCTCTAACGCTGGGTTAAAAGGTGCAAGTTTGAGTGTACGTAACTTAAAACTGAGCACCAAGATGCAGAATACTGGATGAAACAACCTGAGTCACACCAACAGGAGCCTCTCAAAGTGATCTTACACCCTTAACAAACACCAGGTACCAAACCAGTAAGTGAAGGAAAGGAAGAGGACAAAATCCTGGAGAAGAAAGGTTGATAACTAAGTTCTAATCAACACTAGTCCAAGCAAAAACGCTCAGGTGACACAAAAAATGATGTGAATGAATACTTGTTTAGTGATTCACATCATTAACAGTTAAGACACCACAACAAACCCAGTGTCATAGATTGTGTGTGGTGCAACAGAGCCCTGACTGCACCAAACACGCTCAATCACAGGAGAAACCCCTGTGGAGCTCAGTGTAGCAGTGCAAACACTCCCATCTGCTGCTGCAGCCCTGGGCACACCAGCTCCTGCTTAAATAATGCAGAGCCAGTCTGGCAAACGGGACTTTGACTGCAATGGCAGAGCTGCACCTTTCAAACTGCCCCCATAAACGAAAACTGCAGCAAACGCTGGCTTCCAAAGGCCTTGTGCAGAATCCTTCATCCAAATAAACATCCCCCCAGGCTCCCCTGCCAGCTGACTCAGCACAGGGCCGGCCAAGCTCTGAACCTGCAGGAAAAGCCCAGCATGGCTCTGTTAACCACTTCTGCCTGCGAAGATCACAAGGGCAGGGAGGTGCAGCCCGTGTGTGCCACCCCCCCGTGCCAGGCCAGCCCTGCTTCGTGTGCCTGCCCTGAGACAGCCCAGCAGCTCTGCTGGCACCCAGGGCGCTGCATGGGGACAAGCCTGGTGCAGGGGACAGGGCTCTGAGTGTGTCACCACCCCTGGCAAACAGCCACGGCGTTCCTCTGCCACTGGCAAGTAAGTTATTCCACTCTATTTCGGCAGGTTTGGATGACATCATGTTTGTAACCACTGGGAAGGGTTACACACGAGCTCCTGGGAGGGAAGTGTTGTCAGGTCCCTTTGCACACCTCAGCCCTCCATCACCCAGCACCAGCTCTGGCAGTGGCCAGAAACTTCTCTGAACACAAAAAGCAACCCACATCCATCATTTCCCTTTCCCAACAGCATGCATCACACACCTGTAAGTATCCCCTCAAAGAAAGCCCACCTTTAAGTCATTGAATAGATGGATTTCTTTAATTCCTCCGCCAGGGTTTTCTCCTCACGCTGTCTGAATCATGTTCTGAATGGTTTCCAGCACGAGATTAATGTGTCCCAATTAAAAGGGGGAAATAATTGTTTCCCCCTTGAAGTCAGCTATTTCCTCTCCTTTAACTGGGCCACTGCAGCTCCTCTTGAACACGGACACAAGAAGTTTGGAATGTCGGCAGGCGCCTGAGACTCCTCACACTTCCTGCATTTCTGCCACTCTGGGCAAGGACATATCAGTCTTTAAATACAATTATGAACTGAAACAGCTTTAACAGCCACTCAGATCGTGTTATTAATTTCAGTTTTTCTTTCCTTATCAAACCACTTCATTTTGATATTTTATACTGCGCAGTGCTCCCAGGTGTGACATTCCTAGCATAGAAATGCAGCAGGAATGACCCTGGATGGCTTTGTCCCGTTCTAACTATCCCAGGCAAACACAGTTTCTGGGAGGGGAAATGACGTTATCCAGGCCATGATAAAGCTAATTGTTCCTGCACACACCCTTTTATTAGGCTTTTCTTCCAGAAACACCCTCCTAATAGTTAGAAATTGCCTTCTAATTTCAGAAGGAATTAGTGGTGTCCATGTGCCAGCATCATCCATTAGCTTATTAGAGTCTTCTCCCAGTGGTGCCTACTCTGGAGTATTTACAGAAAGCAACCACATCTTCCCTGGGCTTTGTTGTCTTTGCTAAATCAGCCAGCTGGTCAAATGGTTGAGTGCAAACACACTGCCCATTTCCCCAAACACCTTCCCTGCAAGTTTTTCCATTACTTTCCCCAGTGAGAACTGCACACATCGTTCCAAGCCAACCTCCCAGGGATGCACACAGGGATTTGAATATTTCCATCTCTACCAGGCAGACCTAGAGCTGGAATTGTCTTCCCTGACCATTCCAGGCCCATTGCAGGCTCAGCCTCTAATCAGCCCTAACTGTTCAGCTTTAAACCAGCAAATTTTACTTTACCAAACTCCAAGTGCCCAGGCATAAATCATTACATCCCAAACCCCACCTCATCTGCAGGACCGCAGTCCTCATGAGCACACAGCCCTGTCAGAGTTGTGTTCTGACTTTCCCTTGTCTCACCCAACTTGCATCATCAAATTCCTCCATTACATCAGAGGAAGGTCTAGAGGAAACATTTCACCAAGTTCAGCCACAAGATCCTGCCCTGAAATCCATCAATGACCTGCCTTGGCCCAGCATCTCAGGAAGCTTCACGGATTGTATTGGCACCTCTGAAAGCCATGGAAGTGATCCCCCAGCCCCAAGTGACTGGTTTAGTGATGGTACAGTTCAATACTTACAACCATGTGCTTTAATTGATTGACTTTCCACAGCATTTACCACCCCGTAGGTTTGAGGCAAGCATTTCGTGGAGAGAAAAAATAAATATTTAAAGAAGAGCACAAAAGCCAAGCTATTGTAAAAATTTCACTCTGTAACTCCAGTTTTACTTCTGTGGAAGACCAAAATAAGAATTCAATTTCTTAGGCTTCATGAGGAGCAATTTAGAGACCTATGTCAAGAAAGGATTATTAATTTTTCACCAGCATGCCAGCTCGCTCACCCAATTTTTATTGCTGTTAAACCTCTTAGTCGAAATTTTCACAAAATACTTTAATTATCTCATGAAACGTGGTATGGACAACCTAATTGGGTTGAAAATAGAGTCCAGCAGCACAGGCTTGTGTTGTCTGTGATAAAAGTTACTACACAAGTCACACAGCACACAATTTAAGCCAAGTCCCCCAGCCCTGGGGAATTACAGTGTCTAAAACCAGTCGTCTCTGCACCGAGCTGTGCAATTAGGAGATAAATTAATACAAATCTTGGACAAGTCTTCATGATCCCAGAAAAACCTGCTGATGAATCTATTCCTGTGCACTTCAGCTGAAGTTTAAAGGAAATACGGGTAAGATGAGACGATTCTACATCATGTAGATGGTGATAAACCCAACACGGTCATGATTCAGGTTAATTAATCTCCCTCCTCAGCTGTGCCTCTGTTTTATTCACCCATTTCCCACCACAAGGAGACCTCAAGGCACTTTGGGGTCAGTTATTACCTGTCCACACTACAGGTAAGGACTCCCAACACCCCTGCAGTGAATGGTTTGTGCCTCCACATCCAAGGCAGTGAAGGCCAAGGGCTTCTACCACTGTCCAAACCAAGAGCTCTCATGAAAGCGCTTTTTTCCTACACATTTGTCTAAACAAACAAGAAAAAACTGGGTTTCCTAAACCCCAAGCCAACACGTTGGTTTGGTTTTAGAGCATTTCCTCAATATCAAAGGTTGGGGAAATGAACATGATGCAAAGCAACAGGCAGAGAGCTGAAACTGGAGGGTTTCCTCACAGTAAGCTGAATGTCACCACAGGTCAGGGTCATGCTCAGAAATGAGAGTCTGTCCCCACATCCACAGTTCCAGATGGTCAAGGTTCAGCCATAATCTTCCTGAGCACTGAAAACATCTTCTACAAGTGAGGGTTCCTTCGGTAACTACTCATTTACTGCAAGCACATTGATTTGAAAAAAAAATCCCACAGCAGTTCCTGTATTTAAGCCAGGCTTAATTAATTATATAATAAAGTGATATCCTTACATTACCATTAACATTTCCTCCCATTAAAATTAGAGTAAGACTTCTACAAACTGGACTTTCATAGGCCTTGTGTTTCCTCCAGGGCAGTGCTGGGAACAGCAGGCAAAACATGAAAGAATACAAAGACATGTAGCTGGACAAGAAGAATTTAACAGAAACTGTCTTTTTTATTTTGTTCTAGGCTCAAGCTTTATAGTAAAGTGAAGCAACAGAGTAGGAAGAAGGGTATTTTGTAACAGGTACCTCGATTTAAGACTACAGGTGGGCTCAGCTTACGCTCCCCAGCAGAGTCAGCCAGATTTCAACACACAGCAGCTGTCAGAGGCTGACAGGACAAAGCCAGAGGTCCCACAAACACACACATGGCAGTTCCACTCAAGAGCAGTAAAAGACAGCGAGACTAGAGAATATCGCACAGTTTGAACTCAGTCCCACCAATCTACCGTCTCCCTTCATGTTCACAAACCCAGATAACTCCACAGTCCTGCTGGATTAACTGTCCTGACAGAGCAACACTCACACTCTGACTGCCAACAATTCATGTCCAAGAAACCTTATGTGTAACACAACAACCCCATTCCACCTTCAAACAGGCAATACCTTCAGGCCTTTCCACTGTAACCATCACAGTGAAACGCCCCAACCAATATTTTTCTTCCTCTCTAAGTCTGTGCAGGCTTTCAAACCCATTTTTAGTGTTTATGGCAATGCACCACTCCAAAATTTGCATACACGCCTGTGGGAATCTGTCCTTCTGCTTTCACCCACTGCTCAACAACAGAAGCATTAACCAGTACTCAAGAGAAACTATGACAAACACGAGACACTTTCCCTACCTGCCCTTATCACTCACTGGTTTAATTTTGCTCAAGCTGTAATCAACTCAGTACAAAGGCTGTGAGTCCATTAGGTCTCTCTTCTGATGATTTTGATGCCCTTCTCCATCTCTCTGATTCCACAACATCCCTTTCAAAATGGACATGCCTGTCCTGCCTACATTTCCCCTCAGTTCCCAAGATGCTCATGCCTCAAATTCAAACACTGACTTCCCCCTTCCTCCTGAGTTCCCATTTCCTCTTCCAAGAGTGTTTCCCTTTTTGACCAGCACCTGGAGTGGAGACATTCAGTTCAGAGACCTACTTGCAATAATTTCACCATCACTCCAGAGTGCTGACAGCTTGTTTAGAACCGCTGTCATCTCTAGGAAGTTGCAAAAGTTTCCAGGATTTGTATTACTCTGCATTTTAATGTTATTTCAGCTGCCACATTAATCCCAGTTATGTGACACTGCGTCGACTTCCCGCAGGCCACTTTGGCTCTTCCAAACCCCAATGGCTCATCTTCACAGCAGCACTTTCACGGCTTTCCCTGCTCTCCCAACAGCTTCTGCATGCCAGGCTGAGCAGAAAAAGCTTTAGGAGAGGCAATCAAATAAACCAGCTTTGACTTTCTCCCTGTAGCTGGATCTCAGCTTTATGATTTCCCAATTATATAAGGAAGCAGGTTTAATAAAAGATAGGAGCTCTCTCAAAACCCTCAATGATATTCTCAGGTCTTCACAGCTAAGACATCAATTTATAGGTAGAAATAACACCGCTTTCCACACACAATCGGATAAAATGGGTAAAAAAAAAATATCCAAACCAAACAAAAACCAATTACTCAAAGTTACTGCAGGAGCTTACAGAAAAAACCCCACTGATGTTTTCCTTCATGATGACAAGAACAAGGTCTCTCACCATCACGTCATAACAAGCAACACTCCAAATCCTAAATTCAAATTTACAATACTACATCACCATTTAAAAAAGTACTTGTAAAAAGTCTTTGCTTGCTTTGACCGTAGGGTTTAACAAAACTGGATGGTGAACTTCCAAAACATCAGCACTTGTGTGCACATTTCCCAGTGTGCTGCATGACCCGGTACAGCAGGGGGTTGGTATTTTACTCTGCAGGGAGTGGAAAATTGAGTATTTAACTGCAATCTGCAACATTTTAACCCAACTTCCTGCTGTACGGCGGAGTGGAGCGACAACAGCCCTGGAAAACAAGGGATCCCTGCCCTTGCCAGGACAGGATGGGATCAGAGCCGGGCTTGGAGGAACCTGGGCCAGCGGAAGGTGGAACGAGCCGGCCTGCAAGGTCCCTTCCAGCCCAAACCATCCCAGGGTTCCGTGATTCCATAATCCCTGGGCGTGGAACCGCAGGAGCACAGGGAGCAGAGAATCCTCCTCGTTCATCCGAACAGCGCATCCCCCACCAAGGCTGCGCCTGTCCCGCCCCCCCTGCACCCCACTCCCGGGTACAGAGGCACCTCACCAACCTTGAGGAGCCCTCCTCGGCCNCGACACCCCCGGGGCACCGACACCCCGCACCCCCCGGCGCGGCTGTGAGGGGCTGCGGGGACGCGCTGCCCCATGGCGGCACTAGGGGCGGGCGGGAGCGAGCGCAGTCACGGCGGTTCCATGGTGTAATGGTTAGCACTCTGGACTCTGAATCCAGCGATCCGAGTTCAAATCTCGGTGGAACCTGAAATGTTTTTTTTTTTTCCTCCCTCGCTTCTTTTTTTTTGTTGTTGTGGGGTTTTTTGTCTTTGGCTGTGTTTTTTTCCTTCGCGACCTCGCGTGCCCAGACGATGGATGGNCTCCTCGGCCCCAGGCACCCTCCCCTGCCGCTCTCTGTTCACCCGGGGCCGGGCACCGACCCCTCCCCGCTGCCCAGACCTGCCCGAACCGGCCGTTTGGGGCCGGGCGAGGAACCCCCCGAGCGGGGCCCTCCCCGCTGTGCCCCGCTCCAACCCACCGCCTCACCTTTGAAGAGATAGTCGTACTCGTCGTCGCGGGTGCCCATGGCGGGGGACGGAGCGGCGGGACCGGGACGGGAGCGGAGCGGGGCCGGACCCTCCC